>SGPM01000032.1:0-129266 GCA_004802725.1 Antrodiella citrinella
AGCAACAGCTGAGTCTGGTGGCAGGAGCTGGGCGCTATCACGTTTTTGCGCACATGTACGCTCATACTGCACTTCTAAACCAAAGTTGATTTGTTTACATTTCTTTACACCCCCTTTCCGAGGGCGGTGTAAAAAAGGGTTAATTACCGGTTAATTACTGGTTAATTACATACATGTAATAAACATATGACTTTTTCCCCGAACACTACCCCGCGGGGGAAGAAAGAGACGCTGATACGGGGGCGTTGAGTACAATAGATCGGAAAGCTGTGATTGGCGCTTGTCCTCATTGTTCTCCTCCTCACTGCTTTGCAACGCAAGTTCTGGCACAGCTGCATTCTAGCATGCATTTCGGTCAGCCCGGACAAGAACAAAAAGCAGCGGTACACGGTACACGGCTTCTGTCGTTCAGGCTGCGCCATGAGACATGCACGGGGCTGTTCATTGACGTCGAACGTCCAACAGCCAGGTCAGTCCAGATGGATTGACGGACGCACGGTCGTATTAGCGCACTGGCCCTTGGTTGCCATGACCGGTTGCAAATTCCACATCCCTCGACGTCTGATTGGTACTCGGCCTCTTGCATCCAATCAGCGACTGCGAATCTCGCGTGGTCGACGTCTTTGCGATTGCATGGACAGAACAAAGACAGAACAGGTGAGCCATTTTGGCCTTGTTTGCCTGTTTTCATTCCCCGACCGCCTTTTCTCCCCGTCCTGCCCTCTCTTCTCTCTTTCTTCATAGCCACCGTCGTCTCTCCTTAAATCCCCCCTTCTCCCTTTCCCTCTTTCTTTGCTGTTCTCTCTTCTTCTCCTTCTTCTACACCACAAAAGCTTGCTTTTGCTTTCCACTAATCCCTCCTGGTAGAGATGTTTTTCCAATCACTCGCAGCACTCGCCCTCGCCGCCTCTGCTTCTGCAGCCATTATCAATGTCGATGTCGGAAACTCCACCGGCGGTCTGATTTTCAACCCAGAAGCCATTGTATGTGCACATCCATTCTTCACCCGCAAAGTGCATCGTGCTTACCTGGCCGTATAGAATGCCATGCCAGGAGACCAGGTCATCTACACCTTCCACCAAAAGAACCACTCTGTTACACAGTCTTCTTTTGCTTCCCCGTGTGCGCCCTTGGACGGTGGTCTCGACTCTGGATTGTAGGTGGTCCTCTGTCGCGATTCTCGCTTCCGATGCTCACTACGCCCTTCATAGCATGCCAGTAGCAGCCAATGTCACTGATGGATTCCCCACCTTCACCGTTACCGTCAACGATGTAAGTCCTGCAGTGTCTCTTGTCAAATCTGTGGTGCTGACTTTCTTTCCCACCATCTCAGACCAAGCCCATTTGGATCTTCTGCGACCAGGCTGCCAACACTGCCGCGAGTCATTGTGGCGCTGGAATGGTTCACGCCATCAACTGTGGTCCCGACGGCTCTGCCAACTCGTTCTCTGGCTTCAAGGCAGCTGCTCTCGCCGTCGGTGCTCAACTTCAAGCCGCTGCCGCTGCCGCGAGCACCACTACCGCCCCTCCCCCCGCCGAGACCACTGCTGATTACGGAACCGCAACCATTCCCGCTGCTCCTGTAGAGTCAACTGTCACCGTCACTGTCACCGTTGAGACTTCATCATGGGTTACTACCTACGCGTCGTACCCTGGTTCACCTGCCGCTACCCCCGCTTCGTTGACCGGTAACGTCCACACCGTCGTAGTAGGCAACGCGAACGGCTCCTTGATCTTCGACCCGCCTTTCCTTACCGACATCCCTCCCCGTGACACCATTTCCTTCGAGTTGTGAGTACCAAAATGTAATACCCTGTTAAGTGTTTCTCGACTAACGCCAATTTCTGTCACCAGCCACCAGAAGAACCACTCCGTTACCCAGTCTAACTTTGCCGCCCCTTGCTTGAAGGCTGGTCTCGACTCCGGATTCATGGCCGTCGCTGACAACGCCACCGAATTCCCTACCTTCAACGTCACAGTCAACCAGACAGCTCCTCTCTGGTTCTACGTGCGTATTAATTATATCATACCTGCTCGTCCGGCGTTTTCTAACCTGAATTTTCGGACAGTGCCGTCAACACACCCCCGCGGGTGCTTCCCACTGCGGTGCTGGCATGGTGTTCGCTGTGAACCCTGTCCAGAGTTCTCCCCGCAACTTCTCCGCATTCCAGGCCCTCGCTGCTCAGCTGAACGGCACCAACACTACCGGTGCTGTTTCAAGCCCCTCCACTACGCCTTCATCACCAGCAGGCTCAGGTGCCACGAGCAGCATGGCGACGAACCTTGCCCTCGGACTGGGCTCGTTCTTCGCAGCCGTCGCCTTCCTTCTGTAAAGAAGAGATTGTGATGTTGTGTTGTGGACATTGACGTGTGGTTTCTGTTTTTCTCCAAGGGTTTTCAGATCTCTCTCATGGGTTGTCAACTATTTGGGTTGGGTATATTCCGATCCTGGACATTCGTTGCATCACATTTCTGTCGCTTCTCCGACACGTGCACATGCCTCACGACCTTGCTCGCATAATGGTTTTCTTTTTCTGTTTCGTCTTGAAGACACGGACATCTGGTGCTTGCAGTGTTTTGTTCCGTTTTACGATATCACAGCGCAGCCATGCTGCAGCATTACTTGTTACCCTTATCGTTATTCCCGGTGAATATACCCATTATTCCGGTGGTTGCATATCATCTTTTTGAAGGCAGCTGGTGACAATGCGTGACAGTGATGAACAGTCAGATAGGGACGATGACAGCTACAGCTGTGGCGGCATATTTTGCACAAGCCGTTGGACATCACCTTTGTGTGGGATGAATGAATACACGATATAGCAGTGCATCATCCTTGACTGGAACTGTTGGCCTCTTCGTGTCCGAAGGAAGTCAAAACATGACGTTTATTCGACAGTTCATGGGGACGTATCGTAGTTACATGAACATTCTTACGACGCGAGGCCTGCCAATGATGATACTACCGAGTGTCCAGGCTACGCCCCCCGTCGAAAGTTCCCAACTATGACCCTCCTCCTCGCGGAGCCTGTCTGTCATGCGTACAACACGAAGCAAGAATGACATTAAACAAGGACGATCAACATGAAGCACAAATGAGCGAAACTACAAACACAACACAGATATCGCAAACATGGGAGGGACGTGGCCACGGCAGCTGCCGTTGTCCAGATTGCTGGGTCAGGGTACGAACACGCAGGCCAACACCCCCGGCGAACCGTACATTCGGATTCAAGCAAGAGGCGATATGGGCGTGAGGGCGGGAGGCGAAAACTCAAGCACCCACCACGAACCTATGACTCGCCTCCCAGCGACTCCCTCGCCTTCTTCTCCTTCTTCAGCCTCTTCTTCTCCCTCTTCGCCTCGTCGTCCTCGCCTCCCGCTGCCGAGGCAGCCTCAGCAGCAGCCTTCTCCGCCGCCTTCTTCTCTTTCCTCAACCGCTTGCGTTCGGCCTTGACTTCTTCGTCTTCGTCCTCGTTGCCGTTCATGGTGACGTCGCCGTCGCCGCCCTCCGAAACGGGGGCGGGGACCTCAGATTTGCGCTTGCGTTTCTTTTCGGCTTTGGCGTCTTCCTTAGACTCGACAGCAGGTGCAGGTGCAGGAACGGGTGCTGCTGCGGATGTCGAAGGTCCTGCGGTAGCGTCCTACAGAGCGAACACACATCAGTAAATTCCGAGAATAAGACACAAAAAGGTTCAACGCACCTCTCTCGAGTAGTCCACATAGTCCTTACTCCATTCCGCCGGGGTGACACCGTCGATCTTCTCACCGTACTTGCCCAGCTTGTTGTCCTTGATCAGCTTCTTCTTTTCCATGGCCTTGGGACCGAGTCCCCAGCGACGGGGGTAGGTATCGCGCTCCATAATGCAGCGCTTGACTTTGGCAACAACGCCGTGATCACAGGTGGCCAGCTCGACCGTGGACATCTGCGCAATGGCGAGGGCGATGGCTTCACCTGAGGATCGCGCGTCAATATGAACCTCGGTATCATGAAGGCAAAAAACCCGTGGAAGAGAGACAAGAGGATATTGAACGAACCTTTTGTCGTCATCAGGACGACTTCTTCGTGCAGAGTAATGTCGGCTTCGTAGCGCAACAGACCGGGGATCATCAATTTTGCACCGTAGCAAACCGCGTTGACGGCACTGTCTTTAACGACAATACGCTTGTAGCCGATGAGCAGGGACTCGAGCGGTCGGATGACCCTCCGTAAGTAAGATTCTGTAAGATAACAGCTATGTCAGCGAAGCATACAAAAGAACGAGTCAATAATGGAATTCGTACCATCCCTCGTGTTGTCATACACCCACTGTGCATCCAACACATCGTGCATAGTCACCATATCATCATTCTCACTCAACGCTCCACTCCTCACCCGTCTCAGCTCCTGCATGTGTCCTCCCACCCCCAGAATCAACCCCAAATGCACGCAGAGCGTACGAATGTACGTCCCTGCCTCGCACGACACCCAGAACACCGCGAGGTTCCGTTTCTCGTCGAACTCGAGGAGCTTGGACTCATAGATCGTACGAACACGCAGCTGTCGTTTGACGGCGGAGATGAGAGGGGGGCGTTGGAAAAGCGCACCGGTGAGGGTTTGGATGGCGCGGGGGAGGGCGGTGGGGTTGGACAGGGCAGAGTGTATACGGAGGACGGCAACGTATTCCTTTCCTAGAGGGCACAAAGCAGACGGTTCAGTGTTGACACTCACGCTGTAGGATTTTCACGAGTATCGGACATACCTGCGCCTTGTTGTGACTTTACCAACCGTGTGGCACGGTCAATACAGACAATCAAGCAGCCAGTGACCTTCGGGTCAAGCGTACCACTATGCCCAGTCTTCTCCACACGGAGTATCCGGCGCAACCAGGCTACGACTTCGTGCGAAGACGGGTTGGACGGTTTGTCCAAGTTGATCACTCCCGACCTATATCCACGGTCAATATTGGTAACGGGAGCGAAGATGTAGAAACTGAAAACGCACTTTACATAAGTCGTGATGTCCCGCTTCAGAGGACTGCAGCCAGAGGGGATGGGCGTGAAGTGGCTGGAGCGAACGAGCAACTTGTCGTAATTTTTAAGCAGCAAGGGCCACTGGGAAGTGTCCAGCTTCGGCTGGCTCTTTTCGGAGGGGATGGAATAGTCGCCTTCGACCTGTGCGACGGCGACTTGGTTCCGGTCAATGATTTTGAAGGAGCCATCGTTGGGATAATGGCGGCGACGAGGAGCACTTCGAGTTTAGAGCTGCCTCACCGCAAAACCTTGATGGCGCCTGACGTGAATGCTATGACAAAACCATGATCGGGACCGTGCGACTGTACTACTATATCCAGAATCGTGGGAATAGATGAGAGGAACTGTACAGGACAACAGAAATACGCTCGAGTCTAATCTCACGTCTAGCGTCCACAACCACCCACCAAAACTCGACACCCCCCTTCCCCATTCCTCTTCAAGATGGTTAGTCCCCTCCAGTACTGCTTTGCTGAGTTCTCTTCTCAGTAGGCTTACGCTGGTTCTGTTTCTCTTTGCTCCGTGTGAATTTTAGGCCCCCAAGACCGCCGCAGGAAAGTCTGCTGCTAAGCACAAATTCGTAATCGACTACTCTCGTCCCGCTGGTGACGGTGTTTTCGACGGTGCTGCCTTCGAGAAGTACCTCCACGACCGTATCAAAGTCGAGGGCAAGACCGGCCAGCTTGGTGAGAACGTCAAAATCACCCGTAACGGTAAGCAATATTGTTCATTCATTCGTGCGAGTTCGAGAGCTGACATGTACATTCGAATTTTCAGGCGATGTGAGCCTCACCGTTACCTCCAACGTCCCCTTCTCCAAGCGGTACCTCAAGTACCTCACGAAGAAGTTCTTGAAGAAGAACGTTCTCCGTGACTGGATCCGTGTCGTTGCCACCACCAAAGACAACTACCAGCTCCGCTTCTACAACATCCAGTAAGTCTCATGCTCCCGTAGTCCGTATCTACAACCTGTTCTGACCTTCCTCACAGGACTGGTGACGATGAGGAAGAGGAGGAGTGATCTTGCTATCTTATATGTTATTACCATTCTCATGTTGTAGGGATTACGGGATTACTGCATATGCCATGCTTGTGCCATGCCACGATTTGTCGCGACAGCGTTATACATCTGAAACTAGATCATTGTATATTGAGCGTGCACCTCTGTCATCTGTCCCATCTACTTTAATAGTTCAAAGGTCTAATAGTTCAAAGGTCTATTGACCACGAGAGTCACAGTGTCCTCTCTCTCCGGAGCCTCCTTGATCTCCACTTTTCCCAGTATCATCATGGCGAGCTCATTCCAATTCACTTGCGTCTCCGACAGCGGTTTGCACCGATATTGAGCAGCAAGGAGCGACCCAAGCTGCGACCTGAGATACTTCAAGGCAACACTGGACTTCGGTTCGACGCGGAACCTAATTTTGCGGTCGATGGTTACTGTGTTCGACATCAACTGGAAGAGAGTATGTGAGTCGTTTGAAGAGATACAATGAGATTAGAGGCATCGGACGGACCTTGAAGTCAGCCTCCCCGCACAAGAGCAGTAAAGCCATGTCCTCGACGGGGCTAGTCTCCCACGCATACAATCTCTTCGAGTGCCTATAGAACGAATATGGTCAATATACGAAGAGAGTCGAAATAAAAATTGCAGGGAACGCACATCAATGTGAAATAGCATAGATGGTTCACTCCAAATTCCTTTGCCCTGCGACCAAAATTGATGGAAGACGGGTGGAAAAAGACCGGCTGGTTATTCAAAATCGTCCGTATGTCGTTTTTTCCGTCCTTGAGCACACCGACGGAAAGGATCTTGGGGTATAGACCAGCCGCAAGGGCAGAGCCAATGATCCACGTATTCGAAGAATTTATAGTGAGTTCCGGTGGGACTGTTACAAACCGTGGCCTATTACGGCTGAAACGAGATCTGGACATGCCATGGTTATAGCGGAGGATCCAATTCAAAAGACAAGAAATAGACACACCTGCTTAGTTCCCGCGTGAAAGCGCGGTCGACCTGTACAAAATTCGAGTCGATCAAATATCCAAGATATTGTTGTCTTAATTCTTCGATTTGAAGCAAATTCTAGCCAGCGTAGAATCAACAACAGGGTCATATCATTTCCAGAGGGGAAACATACCTGATGACTTAGGAAGTATTGCTTGCACAGCTTGCGTGCAATCCCACTCCCGTTGGCACACGCATTGCGCCACGTCGAAAACGCGTTGTGGATCGTCAGAAAGTCTGAATTATCTGTGAAGTCAATGTAGTTACTTTCATGGCATTGTCCCATGATGAGTCGCCTTACCAGAACGGAAGCTAAGCTTGGCTCGATCAGCTTCGTCTTGAAGACCAAACGGAGTAACGAAGGGAGATTTCGAGTTGAGAGTCGCGGCGATCGTGAGTGCAGGATCCAAACAGCGGAACAGCGTCGCAATCAACAAGAACTTTCCGAGGTGAACATCAGTGGGGAGCTTGCTGAGCAGGCGACCCATTGGCGTTATTTCCTCAGCTGGAGTCAACGCTCGAACCTGTACATTGTGTTAAACAAAATATCAACGGATGTATGCGAAAAGTCATACCTCTATGAGACTGTTCACTGCCCGTTGAATATTCATGGTTAACGGAGGATCCAGGGCGCGTAGGAGGACGTCTTCAACGGATGTTCCCAAGTTGACCTTCATGATCTTGATGCGAAGGGCGAGGTCACTTAGACTGAGACGCATGATCTCAGGGTCGGGGTGGTCTGCCATCTGAAACGAAATCAGACGATATTTCACAAATGTTCTGGATAGAGGTACCTTGGTATCGTATCGGTGCTTCGTGAAGAGATGAAAGCACAACCCGGCTTGAACACGTCCCGCTCGACCACGTCTCTGGGCTGCATTGCTCTTCGCAACATAAGTATCCACAAGTCGACTGATCTGACGTTTCTCGTCGAATCTACACCACAGGTCAGACATAAGACGAATCATGCTATTGAAAAAAAACTAACCTCATTTCCCTGTGTCTTCCACTGTCAATCACACAGGTGATATCAGGAATAGTGATACCAGTCTCGGCAATGTTTGTAGCTGTAGCAAAGGAACACAGTTATTTCAGAGTGGTATGTCAAAGAGCTGAGCACTTGCCTATGACAATTTTCCTGATACCCCGAGGCGGTATATCGAAGACAGCACCCTGGTTTTCAACACTTGAGTGCAAAGGGTATATGCGGAATTGGGACTCGTTTCCGAATAGGCGATGTTCTACTAGAGTGTCATTGAGCTGCCTTATCTCGCCCATACCGGGCATGAAGACCAAGATGGCCGACGAGAAGGATGCGTGAGTGGGATCTTCGAAACATATGCGCTCCAATAGGCGTACGATCAGCTCGAAGGGTACAAGGCGATCATCTAGGAGGTTGATAGTAGAAGCGGTAGTGGACGAATAGCGTTTCTCCAACTTGAGATTCGTTTCGGCCATTTCGTCGTCGTCGTCAGCGACTATTACTTCTTCGGACCAATCCATACGAGCCTTACCCTTGTAGGATTTGCCTGAGAGAATTTTTCATGACTTGGTCAAAATTGATACAAAAGGAGTACGAACCACGCCGAGCATATGGAGAGGCTTCAGTGATTTTCCATTTGGTGAACTCCACGGCGTCTTCCAAGTATCGGACGTCGACGGGGAAAGTACGACCTGGAACCTGCAGCACTGGACACCCTCCGAAATACTTTGAGATCTTGTCTGCGTCTACCGTAGCAGACATGAGCACTATTCTATAAGGCACGTCAATAAGCCTTCGCATCTCATAACAATATGATTTACCTCAGATCTGGTCGTTGCACCAGAAGAGTTTTGAGCACGATAAGTAAGAAGTCTGACTCAATCGTCCGTTCATGCACCTGAGTATGGAGCGTTAGTCACATATTCGAATTCACGAGTGAGGGCCCTTACTTCGTCAATAATAATATGCTAAGAGGACATCAGAGACAGAAAGACGGTTGGTTACATTGACCCACGTACTGTGATATCGTCGAAGGCCGTTCCTTGACCTCCTTGACCACTACCTCCCTCGAGCATCCGCAATGCGATACCATTAGTTACGAACGACAATCGAGTCGTCTTGGATGTATTACTTTCGAGTCGGATAGTATAACCAATGAGAGAGCCGACCGACCCGACCGTATTCACGGGCTCGCCTAGTTCGGCGGAGACGCGTTGTGCTAGAGAAATTGCAGATATCCGCCGAGGCTCAGTACATATGATCTTGCACGGTAGTCCACGGGACAACTGATCCTCAAGTATGAATGTAGGAAGTTGTGTTGATTTGCCACTATTGCAAGCAAGTTTCAGCACTTCAACCGGTCATTACGAGTAAGCTCCGATTGACTTGCCATCCTGTTTCGCCACTGAGCACGAGTATCTGCGAAGTTTCTAGAGTGTTGATGATCTCATGTCGGTATTTGGCTATAGGGAGATCGTTGCGACGATACTAGATCAAACGTGTCATCAGATCCTTGTGAACTGAAACATCTAAGTTGGAATGACTTACCAGCATATCTTGATACGCAGGCCTTTCCTGTCTGGCCTGGAAGTCGGCCATGATATGGGCCGACTCCAACGAATCCACTCGAGGCTTACGAGACGGTCTGTGCGTTTGTGGACCCGAATCTTTCAGTGTGGCGTTGGTCATCTGTAGCTGTCGTCAACAGACTACGCATGGATCATCGGCGTCACCACGAACCTTTGAGCCTATCACTAGCTTAGGTTCCAAGATCGTTTTCAGTTTCGACCAGATCTCGCGGTTGATAGAATCAGTGCTTTGTCGTCGTTTTGCTTCAAGTTCGTCCCAAAGATCACGAAAAACCGGAGGAAGGAGTCGGAAGGATGTCGTCTGCGTACTTGCCGTTGGGACACCAAGGGCGAATCCTTCCAGACGCGGGAAAGACAGGGCGTGAAGAGCGACAGTGGCGACGTACTGCTCTGCTTGTATCGTGTCGTGACATCCTACGTCCTCCATGCTCCATTCTTCTAGTTTTCCGCCGTCCCATCGGATGGAAAGGTTTGCTCTCTTGACGCGACTGGGGCCAGAGATCGACCGATATTCCATCGCAGCGTATTTATCTGATTTGCGAACCGTCTCTTGAAGCAGTGTTTTGGGGGTCCGGCCGGACCACTGCTTGGGGAAAGACAGGTCTCGAACGACGATAGTGGTTCCTTGCGGGGTAGCCTCTGTCGTTGGCATAGCCTCCAGAAGCTCGAAAAGACCGCCAGGGGCATCGTCATCGTCGCCAGCGAAAAAATCATCTGAGGCTGGTGGTTGAGGTTCTTCGTGTGGTAGAGGAGTAGCGATCTGCAGTTCTGCGGGCTTTTGAATCGGTGTTCGTACCAATGGAGGAGAGACAATGCTTTCTTCACCACGAAGACGTGCTTGAAGAGAAGCAGCATCGGCTTTCTTGCGCTCAACCAAGTAAGCCATATCTGCCTCTGCCTCATCAAAGAGATAGTCATCTTTGATAGCCTCAAGACGTCGCTTCAATTCCCGGAGATCAGAGGCGTCCGCAACTTCGCCTAGCTGCCTATGGGTCGTCAAGTCTGCGATGCGCATCTTCACTTGCACAAACGCTGTTGTCGGATCGTCCGCGTAATCCTGAGCACTTTTGTGACTGTGATCTTCGTCTTCATCGAATCCTCGGGAATAAGCTGACTGAACTGATAGTATGAATGGCTTGGCAAAGAGATCCAAGGTGTTTGGAACGGGTGTCGATGGCCAAGACGGAGAAAGTGTGGCCGAAACAGAAGTTGCCGTGGAAAAAGAGGGGGACGCAGGCCTTTGAGACACCTTGGATCCTTCGCCTTCAGAGGGTTTCGCATCAGGATCTAGAATGAAGTGATTAGATGGGAAGACTCGAATAGTTGATAGAACACACCGATTCTCCTGAGCAGCTCTTCATCACAATGCACGTGAAGCTATGGATATATTGTAAATATAAACAAGGACGCACACAGGAAAAGATGTTTACCCAGTCTATTGCGTCGTCAAGCTCTAAACCAGATACCGACTCTAAGCATTGGTACACATCGTCTTCAGGGAATCCCAAACGTCTCAGAGTACCATAGGTTATAGCAAGTTTAGGAAGAGCCTTGCTCTCGGGTTCGTCTACGGTATGCAATGCTAGCAAAGGGACCTCAACGGGTGGTTCGGATTGGAAAAGGAAGCGTAGCGTACCAGGCTGGAGTTCTGTCTCCGTTACCAAACACAAAATCCGTTCGACAAACTTTGAATCCAATTGTAGGGGTGGTAACGTTTGGGCAAATCGACGATCTTGTTCTATAGCCTTTCAATTAATCGGGTCAGCAGCAAGTGTGGAAAGCTTCGAGCAGGGCTTACTTTTATAGTACGATTGATCTCCCTCTCCGTACGGTCTTGAAATTTGTCTACATATGTCTGCAGATATTCCTGTTCAGGGTCTATCTGAGGAACGACAATTTTAGACTGTGAAGAATCTTGGGCTTGCGACGGCTCGTCGCCCAAGTATGGCTGCGCTTCGGGGACAGGCTCTTCCTCTACCGGCGCAACTTTCTTGGGTACGGATGTAGTGGCAAATCCACGCGCTACGGGCTTTAGCTGCGTCTTTTTCTTCTTCGCCATGATTGTAGTGTATGCGAGGGGCGAGGGTGTTGTTCTATGAGAGGGATGTGCTGCCTATATGTGGATTTCTAGAGGTCCCTTTGCGCCGGCGTGATAGAAGTGCTTGTGTTCAATATGCCTGCAGTGAGGTGTCTACTACTGCTAAATCCGGCACAACAATGTCGGAAAGGCCTTTGAGGATTAGAGGAAACATGGGCTGAAAAACACGGATAGTTAGATGTAGACTGAGACGAACAATCTACCTTCAGTCAAAACTGTCCCGGTCAGAATTTAGACTCAGAGCAATTGCCCACCGTTATGGATCTAAGCGCCTGTTGCGATCGAAGTACCCTAGTAGGCCACCCGTTTGTCACAGTCTCGTTTTCAGCCTCTTCCACACCTGCTTTCGTCAAACCTTTTTACGATCAAACTAACATACGTATACATCATCTCGTATGCCAAATTTTGTAGCCATTGAGTGAACAGAACGATTCTGTAGAGCACGAATAGTCGTGAAAACGGCTGGTGAATTCCTAGCGAGCATATAATATTAATATCGATCCTGCTGCTACTCACTCATTTCTACACTTCATTCTATTCTGAAATATATCAGGAGCTTTGTAGGTAGACATATGACACAAATATTTGTTCGCAGTGGTGACCGAACCGTGCGAGCAACCTGCGTCTCGTGGATCAAAGGTAAGGACCACGACGACGCGCGGCGGGCTATCTACGATGGACGCTAATCTACCGAGAGTGGGAGATTAAGACTCCGACAGAGAACTTCGTTCAACAATATTGTGCTCCCCTCATCTTGTGAAAGCTTGAACTGGTGAAGGTCGAGGCGTGACATTTAGAGACAGAGCGTGCCCCCGCATATATTCGTGACAGATCTGTGTTATTCGTGACCCTGATTTCCTATCTGGGTAGTCACTGTCCTTATCGAGGGTGCGACAGATGGGTGCGTCTTGAGTATCTCAGAATGATTCTAAGAAAATTCTTGATAATACTGTCGCTTTTGATTGTCCATAATTCGGTGTTTGAGAGTGTGAGCCAGATCCCGCACTAGGGTGCGACAACCTACACTGTACCCGAGGAAGGATTGAATTATTGCGCTACAATGAACGACAGGAACATACAATGGTTGAGGTATCAAGAGAGTAATTACTACAATATGCGACAACAGATACTAGTGGAAACATTGGAAAAGAAAGAAGCACGCGACCGGGGAAGAACACAAGCTGGCATACACCCTCCCAATGACGAGCCCATGAAATTAAGAGAAACCTGGTCATGATTCAGCATCCGCTACAGGTACTGCTTTTTTCCGTCCACCCCGTCCACCAGCCTTTCGACCTCGTGTAGACGTCCCCGACTCCCCCTTGCGCTTCCTTCCACGTCCTGGGGTTGGTGTGGGTACTTGTGACTCGTCCTCATCCCCAGCCTCTGCTGCACCCGCTGCGGCTTGCGCAGATGAATGGCCAAAGAACTCATCTCCCTCTTCGTTCCAAAGATCGCGGACGGCAGATTCTGAAGGCTCGGCCTGCGCAACCTTCTTGCCAGCCTTCTTCGAAGAAGACGACGCTGCGTTATCCAGGTTTGCCAGCTGATCTTCATTGAGCAGTAGCTGCACAATCTCGCTTGGCTTCGTGACGTCCGTGAAATTCTTGTTACCGACAACGATATCTTGAACCTGCGTAATACAATCAATATTAAATCGGAAGCAAAGTGCATTGAGGAAAAACACGTACATCCTTCTTAACCCTGGCCAACTGTACGATGCGCTCATCGATAGTACCCTTCGTGATCAAGCGGTAAACCGTTACTTGACGAGTCTGACCCAAACGATGAGCACGGTCCATGGCTTGGGCATCGTTGGAAGGATTCCAATCATGATCGTAGAAGACGACAGTATCCGCCGCAGTCAAGTTGATACCAAGACCACCAGCACGTGTACTGAGCAAGAAGATGAAAATGTCGGGCCTGTCGTCCAATGAGCAACTTGATATCAACAAAGTGCAAAAAACAGCCCATACCTGGTTTGCCATTCCATGACCATATCTCTTCTGTCCTCCAATTTCGACGAACCATCCAACCTCAGATACTTGTATTGACGGAAGATGAGGTACTCTTCCATCAAATCCATCATACGAGTCATCTGGAAGTACACCAAGACACGATGATCCCCAGTCTTCAGGTCTTGAAGAAGGGCGTCCAAGCGGGCGAGCTTCGCGGAATCGTAGATGAGACGTTTGGCTTCGGGCACTTGCATAGTAGACAGGGGCAACTGGTCGATCGTGGACTCACTGACAAGGCCGGTGATGGGGGCCTCAGGAACAGCTTCTTTGTACACATCAACCGCTGGGGGATACTCCCGAGTATCTGGTGGCAATCCATAGAGAAGAAGCGACTCCGATGGCGCCTCAACGATCTGAGCCTGACGATCGACAAAGACACGGTCCGAGCAGTACATGGCGATGGGAGGGGCAACAGCTGGGGGTATGAACCACTTGAATCCAGCGCGAGAGAGACATGAACTGCTCCAAGCTGATGTGGAAATCGAGGACAGTAAAGGGAGACCCTCCGCTGTTTCCAAATGCTGGAAGGTACGAGTCGATGCTCGTAATGACCGATTAGCAATCCAAGGAGTGAAATCAGAATCCCTAAATTATTTGCTCCTTAGCACGACCAGGTACGTGAGAGTTCTCAGACAGGACTTACAACAAGAAAGGATCAGATTCAAGTCGTTCAGCCTCTTCATGCAAGCCCACGAGCTTTCTCCGAAGCAGCGGCATACAATGCATAGCGTGAGCCTCACTGGGAGACATGTCCAAGAACCGGAGGAAGGAAAAAGATGACGATGCTACGAAACATGTGGGTTGAGCGCACGCCTCACATGAAACAAGTAATAATTACCGTCGTCATACATCGATTTCTGAATCCAGTCGGGGGACCAGATGCTGAATTTGCTCAGCGGCCCAGAATGTATCGAGAAAGAAGCGTTCTCTTGTGGCACATCAAGCAATCCACCGTCAAGGTAGAGCAGCTTTGGGATTTGAAACTCGATAGGGTTGCGAGTCGAGTATGGCAGTTGAATGAGGTCGCCTTCGCGATTCAAAGGTCCAGACTTGCCGTATTCCGTAAACGAGAATGGAGCGAGGACGTCTGCACGCTCGAAAAGTTCAGGATGGTTACAGACCTACGAAAATCTTTGTGAGTATCTAGGAGCGTAGAACCACAATGATCTCACCTTGCGGAACTGCATGACAAGGTTCATCAGTGAGCGTGCAGAATCAGCATCACCAATATTCGCCGCCTTCTCTAGCAGGTCAGCGACAGAGACGTTGGCAAGGAGACCTTTGTAGAGTGCGCGCTGGCGAGCACTCAAGTCAACATAAATGTCGATTTCAATCTGAGAAACGACGGTGTAAGTTTTACGCCGCAGAAGTGTTTCATGGAATATACCTTATCACTGAGCTCGTTCTGCACATGACGCTTGACACGGCGCAGCATGAAGGGCTTGAGTATCATATGTAACCGGCGTAGCTGATGCTCATTAAGCTTGCTTCCTTTGTTTTCCGCCGCATTCTCGATGTCCTTGGAGAACCACTCGTTGAACTCGTCGTGCGAGTCAAACAAGCTGGGCATGATGAAATGTAGCAAGGCCCACAGTTCTGTGCACGCTGTCAGTGACTTTGCTCAAAAGGAGAAACAACCTTTTCTGACCTTGCATTGAATTTTGAATGGGGGTACCGGTGAGGAGAAGACGGTTGCGGCACTGGAATCCGAGCAATGTCTTCCAACGTGCGCTAGACGAGTTCTTGATATTCTGCGCCTCATCCAAGATCATGTATTGCCACTTCACGCGTTGGAAGTACTGTTGATCTTGAGTGACCTAGAGTGGCGTGTCACTAAGATGTCAGTGGCTACGATTAGTCCGAAGATGACTTACGAGCTGATAACTGGTAATCAAGATGTGGAATGGTGCATCTTCGTTGAAACTGATCTCTTTCTTCGACCAAAACTTCCGCAGTGTGGCACGGTCTTTGACATTTCCCCAATACGGCAGAGCCTTAAGCTTGGGCACGAAACGTGTGATTTCCTGTTGCCAGTTGTGCAGAGTCGACGCCGGTGAGACAACCAAGAAAGGACCCCAGATGTCGTGTGTCTCTGCGAGATATGCCAATAACGAGATCGATTGGACAGTCTGTAGTCAAAAAGTCAGAACATATAAATACACGAAGAGCATGTGAATATCTTTACCTTTCCGAGACCCATCTCATCGGCAAGAATACCGTTGATACCTTGCTCGTACAACGTGCCTAACCAGTTCAGACCCTTCAACTGATACTCCTTAAGAGTCGCCATCAGCATCTTGGGTTGCTGGATGGTAAGCTCCCCAGTGAGTGACGTTGGATTTTGGAAATTCAGCTCATCAGAATCAACTAAATGTCAAGTGAGTGAGGTATACAATATCACGAACATGGTCAGATACTCACGATCGACAAGGGGAGTACTTGAAGAGCCGGAGCCTTCAACATATTCGTCGCGAACGTGAGCTTGCTGCCTGGCGAGTTTGATCGCCTCGTTAGTCTTGCGCTCTAATGCAGATTGAGTGTCGAACTCCTGAGCTTTACGCTTTGCAAGAGCAATGGCCTCCTGTGCATTTCGTCTAGCGTGGTGTTGTAGATTGGTTTCATCATCTGGTGCGAAAGCAAGATATGAGCGACATAACTAGCGATATCTGAGTGCAGTCTCACCGTCATCGAAATTGATGTCTTGAAGAGCGTCCGGATCGATGTCTACCAAGCTAGCACCAGCAGGGACAGCAGGGTTAACTTCGCCTTCCATTTCGGCAGCTGAAAGCAGAAATCAGTAAAATCACAATGCGGCGTGAGTACACTCACTCTTGAGCTTGTTGCCCACGAAATGGCTGTACAACTCTGTCTGACTGATCAGAAACTCGAGTTTGCGGGCCTGGCGTGCGGCTTCTCGCTTCTCTTCCTCAACCCGGGCGCGGTCCATTGCCTCCCTTTGTTCACGCCGACGAACTTCCCGTTCCTCCTTCTCGTTCTTCTTCCAGAAGACCAGCATCTCACGCATGAGACGTTTACTCTTGCTCTGGACGTCCTTTGCTGCCTTCGCCGACCGCTGGTTCGCCTTGCGGACTACCCCCGCGCTCAGCTGCGCGATACGCTTGCTTTGCTGAGTTCGAGTAATGTAGCCTTGAGTGTGGTAACGATATACCTGTGATAGGGCGATGAATAAGGGATCATTGCGTATTCGGGGAAGACCTTACCTTCACGACGTCCCTTCGGGCGATGTTCGTCCAAACCTTCTTCTGCGCCTCCTCTAAACCACGTACTCGTTTCCACATTGCAGCGTCATCTATCTTCTTCGCCTTCTTCAACGCGGGAATAGCTTCATCGAGTTCGTAAACAGTGGCAGACACATTCGTTGGTGCTGGTGAAGGCGGGCGTGAGCCCACCGGAGTAGCGTCCCCAACAACTGACGGTGCCGCTGAGCCGATACCCAGAGTGTCTTGCGTCTGAGAGGGCAGCTCGAGCTTTTTTCTCGGACCTCTCTTCCGTTGCTTCGGGGTCGCAGACACGCTTGCGGCTTGGCTGTCTACACTCTGCTCGCGTTGCTTGCCACGACCACGTCCGGATGCGAGAGACTTCACGGCAGCGGGGAGAGCGGGTATCGAGGCATTCGATCCAATATCTAGTGCAATAGAGCGCTCAAGTGCCTCCGTAATATCGATGGCCTTGTCCTTGGCCACTCTCCGTCTCTTCTTCGGTGGCGGGACAGCAGTTCTGGATATCGGGATGTCTTCCTCGCTACTGTCGTCTGAGCCCACCTGAGAAGCTGGTCGCTTGTTCACCTCCTTTCCTTTCCCTTTGCCACGGGATTTAGTGGTGACAGAGCCGAGAAGAGACTCCTCCAATTCTGTGGCAGCATCCACATTCGCGCCAGCGGCTGCGATAGCGTATTGGCCGAGGTCCTCGGCGATGAACTCGTGAGTACCCATATCCATACCGTCGGCTGAAACCACAGATGGCGAGGGTGCTCGCATAAGTGATGGCGCGTCTTCCTCCACTGGGGGATCCAAGATGGGAGGCGGTGGCGGTGGTGGAATCCGGGAGATACGACCCACATAATTATGAGACAATGTCGAAGCTGTCAGTGCGTCGCGACTCTGGAACAGTTGTCAGTAGATGAAACGTATATGTATACTGTTAACTTACAATGATCCAATGACCAAAGAACGAGTCTATCTGGCGCTGCCTACGGTGTGTCTCCATGATGTAGTTACCCAGTTCACCTTTCCAAATTTCGGGACAGTCCTCTAGGTCAGACGACGTCAACCGACGGTCCTCCTCTGTCGCTTCATAGGGTTCAAGTTCCATCTCAGGTTGAAAACCGTCATTATCATGGAGTGCAGCACCGCGCCGGAAAGAATTTCTCTGAGAGGATCCTCTCTGTGTTTATTCGTCAGATATGTAACGGAGGATTAACGGAAGGACATACACGTCTGCTCGCGCCCGCCTGAGGATGATCCTCTTCTTCGTCCACCGAATTATCTGCCTTCCTCTTCCGTCTCCCGTTGGGCTCCAGAAACGCCTCCTTATATCTGGTGGCACTACCATTCGTCATGTGAGGGGACGGAGGGGCGTCGTCCCGCTCGGGGTAGAAATGAGCACCTCCTGGACCACCTGTATAGACGTCGCCTTGCACCCATTGTCTAGTGTAGGGATCCCAGACAGGCTGGTAGTGCATGAGCCTCGAGTGATGTGGCTCGAGATCCATTCCGGGAGACCTCGAGCGTCCATGGGGCCGACGATGTCCATTGTGAGTGGAAGAAGTGGATGCAGGAGAGGGCGAGCGCAAGGGCTGGGCGGGGTCGACGGGTGGCATGTGCACGGGACCCGAAGAGTTCGGTGGCGGAGCTGTCATTGGGGAGCTCGGTTCGTCGTTTAATATGTGCCTCAGCGACATTTCGAGCGCAATGCGGAGGGCAGTTGAGGAGTTGGCAAAGGTTTGCTGGCCGTTGTTGGAAGCGTGATAAGACGCCGGTGAGTATGACACACGTATGCGGGGCCCCCCAAGAAATCTAAAGGTTGTTATACAAGTACGATGTCAGGCTTCGGCAATGTTCAGTTGTGTCGTGCGTCGTCGACGGGTGCGGAAATGTCGTGGAGGACGACGATGAGGGAGGAAAAGAAAGGGACGTGCGCAGATGATGGGCCGTGGAAGGGGCTGAGCGAGGCTGAGCCGCAATCTTCCAGGCAGAACTGAACTGGTCGCTCTCATTTCGTGTCGGCTACAAATATGCCTCCTGCCTTTTTGGGCGACCACTCCTTCGCAATCCTCTTCTCGTCACGCAGCCGTGACCCGTGACCCCCGACGTCACACATCCCAACTTGGTCATTGAGCGACCTCCCGACGCACACCCACTGCTACCAACGCCGACACCGACGACCTCGTCCTCAACTTGACCACCAGCTGCACCCACACAACCCCCCGGAAAACCGCCGTCGCAATCGTCCAGCGATCTACAACACGTCAGGATACCCTCATGCATCACCGCTGACATCCGTTTGTTCGGAATCCAAACCGTCACAAGTGTCTCACAGCCCCTGCTGGCTTATAGGAGGCGTCAACCGCATCTGCTGGCCACTAATTATAAATCGTCATTCACTAACGAAAAAAACAGAAACAAGGGCCGTCCCGGCTATTATACAACTAGTTTACTCCTCGTCCGGGTATAGCATGAGCTCAGGTCGCACTTTATCGTCGAACTCCTCTGGTGTCAAGAAGCCAAGCGCCACCGTCGCCTCCTTCAGCGTCGTGCCTTCTTTGTGAGCCTTCTTGGCACATTTGGCGACATCTGTACAAGATCGGTCGTCAGTCATAGTGTATTTCCGTGCTCATAGCGCGCTTCAACGTACTGTCATATCCCAGGTGACGATTGAGAATAGTAGCCAGCATCAGGGACTCGTGAAGCAACGTGTGGATGCGCTTCTCGTTCGCTTCAATACCCACGACGCAGTTCTTCGTGAATGACCGGGAACCTTATATACAATCTGAGTTCATGCCACGTTGATCATGTTACGACCAACTCACCGTCAGCCAGCAAGCGGATACTCTGCAACACATTCTTAATAATGACCGGCTTGAATACGTTCAACTAATCATATTTATGATCAGTACACGCTCACATGGGAATGCAAATATACATACCTCAAACTGACCACTAGCTCCAGCAATGCTGACTGTTGTTTGGTTTCCCATGACCTGAGCAGCAACCATGGTCAAAGCTTCGCACTGTGTGGGGTTCACTTTGCCAGGCATGATGCTGCTTCCGGGCTCATTCTCAGGCAAGCTCAGCTCGCCCAAGCCGCAACGCGGGCCTGATCCAAGGTAGCGGATGTCGTTGGCGATCTTCATGAGCGAGCACGCGAGCACGTTCAAAGCACCGTGAGCTTCAACCAGAGCATCGTGAGCGGCAAGAGCCTCAAACTGGGGAACTGTTTAGCTTGGACGAGTGGTGAATCGGATATCACTGACCTTGTTGGGTGCGGTCTTGAACTCGAGCCCAGTGATCTTGGAAATTTCAGCTGCGACCTTGACATCGAAGCCACTTCTGGTGTTCAAACCCTGCGTAGCATATGAGAAATCATGTCTGTGAATTGTGTTTCTGGACTCACAGTTCCCACAGCGGTACCTCCTTGGGCGAGCAAACTGAGACGGGGAAGAACGGCTTCTACGCGTGCAATACCGTTGGTCACCTGCTGCACGTATCCGCTGAACTCCTGACCGAGCGTCAATGGAGTTGCATCTTGCAGATGTGTGCGACCAATCTTGATAATCTTGTCAAACTTCTTCGCCTTGGCGTCGAGTGCATCCCGGAGCTCAGTTAGAGCAGGTATCAACGAGAGTTGCAGTTCTGTAACTGCAGCAACGTGCATAACAGTTGGGAAGCTATGTCGCTCCAGATCAGCTTGGAAAAGCACCGCCTTGTATGAAGCACATACGAATCATTGGACGACTGGCTCATGTTAACATGATCATTAGGGTGCACAGGCTTCTTAGAGCCAAGCTCCCCACCTAAAATCTCTATAGCGCGATTTGAGATAACCTGCGTGTAATTCAAATGAGCGTCGAAACTTTGGATGGATATTCATCTCCTACCTCATTCGCGTTCATGTTACTCTGTGTTCCACTGCCAGTCTGGAAAACGACGAGGGGGAAGTGCTCGTAAAGCTTTCCGGAGATGACCTGCAGATGCACGCCATCGTCAGTCGCGTCCAACATCTCCGTATCGGACATGCTCACATCGTCCGAAGCTTTCTGAATAGCCTCTCCAATATTCTTGTCCAAACCGTAGCCAACGTTCACGATCGAAGCGGCCTTCTTCAGGACACCGAAGGCTTTGATAAGGGGTGGGGGGAGACGTTCAGAAGGTCCTCCGATATCAAAGTTTTGCAACGAGCTAGACACTACTTCAGCAAGGATAGAGCAGATTCAATCGCGATGAGAACCTACCGCTGAGTTTGCGCGCCCCAGTAACGGTCTGCGGGTACTTGCAAGTCACCAAAGGTATCGCGTTCTGTGCGGTATTTCTCCGACTGGTAATGCAATGAGCTACTCTCTCGGAATATAGGATAGGATTGATAGATTCACCATGATGGCAGCAGTTGAAGAGAAGGGTCTGGTCCTGGTCGTAGCCCTCTGGGCATCGACCTAATGTAATGACGCATTTAGACTTGGACGGCATGTGACTGAATCCGGAGTTCTCAGCACACTTACGAGCTTTGAACGCGCAAATCTAATGGAAGACATATGGAAAGACGAAACCAAGAATTGGAGAGTAGTAATGGAGCAGTGAGACGAGTCTAAAGCTTGCCAACGAGGACGGTGGACGGTGAGTAGTACAATTTGTGGGAAGGCCAAACGGTGACAGTCAATATATACACTCTCCGTTTTAGCCCGACTTTCTCCGCTATGATTAACCGAACCGTAAGATGCCCTGTTCATGAACCCCGTGCATGGGCGAGAAAAAAGAGGTGAAATGGTATATGATCGTGTATATGAACAGCTCTGACTGGGTACAACAAGTCAAAGTCGTAAAGAGGACTTCAGCAAGGAGGGAGCTTGAGAGGGATTACATGTGATAGTTGTCTGTCCGGTTCGACCGCCCCGCATACGCCGCTTGCGGGGATACTCTGAACATGACGCCGCTCTGCTCATACCAACACTCTAAGGATCACTCTCTAGACCTCTGTAGAGTCTAACTTTCATTGGATCCATTTCCCGTTTCTTCTCTTGTCAATACCCAATATGTCTAGCATCGCGTATCAACTCATACTCCACCCTGTCGTATCTCAGTCCCTCAAAGTTGGAGGTACTAATCTCGGCCGAGACAAGGTGAGGGATGCAAACAATGCAGAAAGTACTCGCGTATTGACCGTGTTTTCGTGAGACATAGATGTACAGAGCTATCCAATACCTTGCACGTTTCTTGGCGTGGGTGCTACTCAATCGTGGCTACAAGATTCAAGCCGCAAGATGGACGGCTTTGAAAGCGCACCTCGCTCTTGCTAGGAAGGGTGAGCACAAGCCTGACTCTTCTATCTGCATTCTGCTGCTCACACATGATTCAATGTGCAGTCATGCGCCTTGGCAAACCCATCGAACATTTGCAGGCCGCTTTGCGTGCATACCAAACTTCCGGGATTGCAGCTGAGCAAATTACGATCATTGGAAGGCAGCTCGCATACTTCGGATACCTTTCGTATGATGCTTTTGTCTGGGTACGTCTATCACTTTGAACACACGATGTTCTGTCACTCATAGTCGCTATGTGGCAGGCCAACGCCGTGAAGTTCTTCAACCTTGCTCCATCCACAGCGGACAGGGTGTCCCGGATCTCGAACAGATTCTGGTTGTCTGGAATTCTGCTCAGTATCACACACAACCTCCTCAAGGTGAGACCCATCTTTGCGCTGAGAAAGCGGCTACTTCTGACCCTGCATTCACTGTAGGCCGGGAGACTTGCGAACGAAGTCAAACTTCTCCAGGGGCAGTCATGGACCGACAAGGGCCTCGCTGTCGACAGAGAGGCGAGACTCTTGAGTCTTGACTCGTACGTTCTTTGCTTTCACTACCGAGCATATATATGACCATTGATCCCCTGTCACAGTCAACGCGCCGGCGTCCGATACCAGTTTGTCATGGACGTTCTCGATGTATGGATTCCCGCCTCCGGCCTTGGGCTGGTCAGCTTCAATGACGGTGTCCTTGGTATCTTTGGGCAAGTTGCTAATTCCATCTAGACCGAGCCTTAACTCAATAGAACATTGTTTGCAGATTCGTTACATCTCTGATGGCCTTGCGCCAGCAATGGATTGCTGTGAATGGAAGGAAGTAGTTTATAGCATGTCCTCGTGTTTGTGTCATGTACTTGGAGCTCTTTATTACTGCACGCAAAATGGATGTATAAGTCTGAAGGAGGACAGAATGCTAATTACAGTTTGCTTCTCCAGTTACAATGCAGTAGTCGCCGCAGGTGTGATTTGCGAATTCCGCAACCGCAAGTATTCCGCGCGGACAATGGCCATATTCTCTGGTCCTGTACTTCAAAAGGATGACAAGATGTTAGTAGCGCGAGAATACCAAACATTGCAACGTCGCTGGAGCATTCGACTCACTAATGAAGCATACACGCCTGAAGTGCTTTGTATTTAGCACGGCATACCCATGCCACTGTGACTGTCCGACCCGATGCACACTCTGCAAATTCTGAAGAAAGATGAGCAATCGGCGTAGACAGACAGGTTGTCGTTCTACGTGCCTTTCACCACTGGGTCACACTCCTTCAATGCTCGGACTTTTGTGCTCTTGAGCAATGTTTCCTCCTCGCGACGTGATAGAGCACTCATGATTGAGATAGGACGTCAAAGGTAGTGCAGCCAGTTATCAGGTCCGTCAAAGTCGTAGAGAATAGGATTCGGTCGCGAGATGTGATCCGCCGGAGCGTGTGCTTGCCCAATTGGGAATTCCGTCGGTCACTGTAGACGGCTCTCCGAATCCCTACCCAGACGCTCACCCTTCCTTGTTACCAAGCCTCGCCGGGGTGGTATTTCTACTTGGTCTGATTCTCTACGAGTTGCAATCTATAGATGGCTTCTACATCTCTACTGGCGAGCTCAATGTTACGCCCATTGTCTTTACGCGCAGCCAGCAAGCAGCCTGTTGGGCTTCTTGTTCGCTCGTTTGCGACCCCTTCCTCGAAACCAACGTTCGGACAGACGTTGGCTGAAGGCCCCTCTTTGGATGACTTTATCTCCGGAGATGTCACCGACCGAGTAGTTCTTGGAAACACTTCGCAGTACGTGGTCTATATTGCTCTATATTCATCTATTCATGTTGGAGTAGACCACGTCTACCGGCCTTTCTCAAAACGTCGATACCCAAAGGAGCATCCTTTTCCAAGATCAAGAAAGATTTACGGGGCCTCGGACTGCATACGGTGTGCGAGGAAGCTCGCTGTCCGAATATAGGTGACTGTTGGGGCGGTAAAGAAGGCGCAACAGAGGAGGAAGGCAAGAGAGCTGCTACTGCTACTATCATGGTTCGCTCCTCGCTAGGTCTCTTCATTGGACTCATGCTAAACAACAATTTCTAGCTCATGGGTGATACCTGCACGCGTGGATGTCGCTTCTGCTCCGTGAAGACGTCTAAGGCTCCTCCTCCTTTGGACCCTCATGAGCCGGAGAACACTGCTGAAGCGATCAGTCGCTGGGGTCTAGGATACATTGTTCTGACAAGTGTGGACAGAGATGGTGTGTTCTCGACATAGCGCCGCTACTGTTGTTTCTGTCTGTATACTCATTTGCTTGGCAGACCTTGCCGACGGCGGGTGTCGCCACTTTGCTGAGACAATCATCAAGATTAAGCAGAAGTACGTGTTTCGTTGTGTCTACTGATTTTACATGCACTGACCAAACATTCCAGGGCGCCAGAAATTCTGGTCGAAGCTTTAACTGGTGACTTCGCAGGCAACCTTGATCATGTCGCCGTGGTTGCGAGGTCTGGTCTTGACGTCTATGCACATAACATTGAGACCGTCGAGGCATTAACGCCTTTCGTGAGGGATCGTCGAGCAACGTTCAGACAGAGCTTGAAGGTACTCGAGCATGCAAAGAAGCAAGGCGTCCGCGTTACCAAGACGAGCATTATGCTGGGTGTAGGAGAGAACTCTGAGCAGATCATGGAAGCCCTCCGAGGTCAGCATTATAGTAAGGAACACCGGAGGAGATATGCTGATTCCGTCTTATGATAGAACTTCGCAAGGTCGACGTGGATGTCGTGACGTTCGGCCAATACATGCGACCAACGAAACGGCATATGAAGGTCGATCGTTACGTTGAACCTTCAGAGTTCGACCATTGGAAACAGGTTGCTGAAGACATGGGTTTCTTGTATGTTGCAAGTGGGCCTTTGGTGCGCAGCAGTTATAAGGTATGTTCCCTCTTTTGCTGTATCCTTAATAAAAATATCTAACGTGTAACACAGGCTGGCGAATTCTTCATCGAGAACGTACTCCGGGGTAAAGGGTCTGAGAAGCGAAGTAAGCATATTGTGCAGGATGCTGAGACTCAGACTCTGGCTCGGTAGGAAACTGGCGTGCACACGACACTTGGCATCCTCTTCCCCTTCGTCATTCTCGTCTTCGGACTCGACATGATTAGACGGAACATCTTCGGGATCCTTCTTTGACCACAGGCTGTTACCGCACACACATTATACCGCACTCATCTACAGTGGTCAATCATAATCTATAGTATGCATGAAGAAAGTATGTATCGGGCCCGGGATGACAGTCCAATAGATCGAATTTCGGTGATCGCCGGTCTGAGTTTAAAATCGAAGATAGAGGGTGAACCTTAATTTTGTGGATTCGTACACCGACAAAATACACCACGAGCATCCTCGTCGTCCTCCAACTACACACAAATGGTTGGTGTGATTCATGTCTGCAGTGCTGGACGTATGATTCTAACTTGTTTGTTTGTCTAGGAATCCTCATCAAAAGCTCCCGTCAAGCTTGCCACCGTTGTCAAGGTCTATCCAAATTCCCGACTTTTCCCTCTGGATGCGGAATACTGACTTGCGACCTCTAATGTGCACAGGTCCTCGGAAGGACTGGCTCCCGTGGTGGTGTCACTCAAGTCCGTGTCGAATTCATGGACGATGCGTCCCGAAACATCATCCGTAACGTCAAGGGTCCCGTGAGGGAGAAGGATATCCTGGCCCTTCTGGAGAGCGAGCGTGAGGCTCGGTGAGTGCTTGTATCCGATTTTCTACAGCTACTAGGTGCTGATGCCGTATTCGTACGATTTCAGTCGTCTCCGATGATTGTTCCGACGACATTCTACGATCTTGTATCTTGTTCATCTGTTGTCTTAGTCTCATTCACGCTATCTGTATGACCATGTCCTCTGCATATGCATAAAATTGGCATGCCTGTTCGCTACAGCCGCAGCCACGGCCGTCAAATATCTGTCCCTCAGCGGTACGCCGCTTGATGGATGCTCCAGCGCGGTTTGCGTGTGCGCGCCGCTTGTTTGCTCTGTCAGTATCCCCGGTCTACGTTCTCCGTGGACTTACTGGACTTGTGTCTTTCAAAGCTCATTTTGAAAGCAGGGTCTGTGCTACTTCAGGGTCTGTGGCTGAATTACGACTCGTTTCAAGTTGAGAGCATTCATAATTGCACGGTATACGCCGGCGGCGGTAAGTCACTGGTGCGCCGGGATACACGTCTGATGATGAGATGTCAGATTGCATCGATTGTGTTCCGCCAACGCCAGCGTCCTGGTGCTAACAGCGCAGCGTCCTCCGACCCTCCCGCCTTCGCCTGCGTATATATACCCTAGTCTTTCTTTCACTTCAACAGACTTCCCCACCGAAACCCTCGTCATTCGAACATCCAACATGACTGTCAAGGCTGCATGGGCAACGTTACTCACAAAAGCTTCCTACCTTCCTGGCCTATTCGTTCTCCATGAGACGCTGCTCCAACACAACTCCAAGTACCCTCTGGTAGTCATGGTCACGCCACAGCTGGAACTGGAGGCCAGAGAGGTCGTCGAACGCAGAGGACTGACGATTCGGGATATCGATAGACTTCAGCCTGAAGATGGCGTTCATAGCATCTCAGAGCTCGACGCTCGTTTCGGAGACACCTGGACAAAGCTGAGGTGTGCTACGTGGCATACAATCTTATACATCTGTTCGCTCACCGTCTCTCCTCAGGGCATTTGAGCTGGTTGAATATGACGTGAGTCTATCTTTCACATGAGTCTTCGGCCTCGCTAACTCTGTAATCTAAGCGAGTCGTTCTACTTGATTCTGACATGATCGTCATGAAGAACATGGATGAACTCATGGATCTTGAGTTGCCCTCGGGATGGATAGCTGCTGCTCACGCATGTGCTTGCAACCCGCGCAAATTCCCCCATTACCCCGCCGACTGGTGAGTTCACTCATTTCGTGAGCATACGCGGCTAGATCTCAAAGAGAGCTATAGGAAACCCGAGAATTGCGCACACACTTCGGTGACATGGCCTACGGCTATATCCAATCCTCCCGTAATCACGAAGGACAGCCCTCGACCATACGGCCTACTCAACTCCGGCTTAGTCGTACTTGATCCTTCCGTTGAGCTCGCCAACGCCCTCGAGCACTACTTGGCGACGTCACCCCTGGTCCCGACGTTCAAGTTCCCTGATCAGGATCTCCTAGCCGCCTACTTCGAGGGCAAGTGGAAGGTGCTCCCATGGTGCTACAATGCGCTCAAGACGTTGAGGATAATTCACAAGCCACTGTGGAGGGATGATGAAATTCGTTGTCTTCACTATATATTGGCGGAGAAACCATGGAAGGTGGCTCCTGGTAATGCGGGAGATTATGAAGAGGTTCACGGATGGTGGCGGGATGCATACAACAAGCTCGGAGTTGACATGGAGGCGTCGGACCCTGAGGGATGGAAGTTTGTGGAGGCGAACGTCGCCAAGGCGTAGGCATTGTCGTGGGACACTGACTCGGAGATTCACTAGATTATATCATCTTCCACTCTCTAGCAAGAAGACATTATAGATACATCCATTGTTGTTACACCTTGCAAGTTTATCTTATGCTCGCCAAGCGACATGTACCTCGTCAGTTCGGAATCTGTCAAGAGATGAGCCAGAAGTCTAATGTATTGGGTGGCGCACTTACCGTTGTGTACAGGTGCTCTTCGTAATGGGTGTCTGGAAACCCATTCGGTAACTCAGAAGACCCGCCTGCGCGATCATAATGCCGTTGTCGATACAGAATCTATGGACAACTGGTCAGCAGTCCGCAGTACGAATAGGAGGACGTTTCTGACCTTTCATCTGTAGCAAAAATCTGTCCATCCCGTTCTTGCGCCATCACGCCCATCATCTCTTGCAGCCTTTCGTTACCTGAAGACAACATGTTAGTGGCTCGCGTCGGTTCAAAATCCGCATCAACTACTCACATCCCACTCCGCCAACAATGAGAACCTCCTTACTGCCTATGTGAGCCATGGCGCGTTCCGTAATTTCAACTAGCATAGCGAAGACAGTCTCCTGAAGCGAAAAACAGAGATCCTGAGAAGTGATGACGTCCTCGCCTTCATTTGCCACACCGTCCATTCTGAAGCGTTTGTCCAAAGTGTATGCCTCTGTGGACGTCAGGATACCAGAAAGACTGACGTCCATACCCTTGGTTGTGTAGGGTAACGGTAGTAGCCTCGTCCCCCTAAGTCATACTCGATGATCAGCATGCAGTCTGCCCGATTCAGGATTATGGTCGTACTTTTTGGCTTCTTGCTCGATGTTGTATCCAGGGCTAGGATCGTTGCGCAGGTTGATGACTCGAGCGAATCGATCGAGACAATTGCCGACAGCGATATCCAAAGTCTCTCCAAATATCCGGTAGCATTGCTGAGAATACGCAATGACTTGGGTGTTTCCGCCGGAGACGTACAGCACGACAGGGTTTTGAGCTCCCGTTATTTGTCGGCCCATCTCGATGTCTAGGAGATATATGAATACGCCAATCACCTCTCCCAAACAGAGATGCACTCACGACCGACACAGTGATTCACTCCTACGAGAGGCTTTCCGTACAAGAGTGATAGTGTTCGCGCGACCAATGCCACAGACGTCAAAGGCGCACCCATCCCAGGACCTGAATGTCTCGTTAGATCGCCACCACCGGGTCAATCGGACTCTGTCCATCGTCACCTTTGGTATAGCAGATACAATCAATATCATGCAAAGATATGCCGGCTTGCTTCATAGCATCTTTAATTATGCTCATAGCCCATTGTCGATGATGTTGGGCCGTATCCCTGGGTTGGAAACCTTCGCCAGGCGGGGTGATATATGTGTGGCGGACGTTGGAAAGTACGACGGTTGATCCGTCGGGAGAGTGCTTGATAACGCCTGCTCCAAGTTTGTTTGCTGATCCCTCGAGCCCGAGAGCGATGTATGGCTTGTCTACAGGTCGATTAGACAGGTGTGCTTTTGCGACGTGAATGCAACAGACCAGGTAGTTTGAGCGGCGAACGCTTGCGGATTTTTCCAGGCATGTTGTGGTAATTTCAGCAGATTCGAATGTGTGTGGGCTGTCTTCCGTCCGAATGATAATAAGTCAGGATGCACGGTTAGTGGTTGCTCCAAAAGAACTCGAGTCGGAGGCGGTCATTACAGTAAATAGCACGTGTAATGATCGACATCTCAGATCTTGCAATCGAGTCACTGTAGATTTGGGTTCTTGAAGTTTTGAACGGCGTACCGCGATCCTCTTATTCTCCCAACCAACTCAACTTCGCTCTCATTCACATACACCTCATCATGACGAGGCAACCACTTTGGCTCCGCTGCGAAACAAAAGAGTTCGAACGTCGCGCGGCTCTGACACCCACAACTGCCAAACAGCTGATCGATGCTGGCTTTGACATCACAGTCGAGCGCGACGAACAAAGAATATTCGACGATGCAGAATACGAGGCGTATGTGATCTACATCTTCATAACATCCGGGGAGGACACGAACGTTGACATCGCAACAGTATCGGGTGCAAGCTTGTTGAGCACAACTCGTGGCCCAGTGCACCGCTCAATGTCCCCATTATCGGGTTGAAGGAGTTGCCCGAATCTGATGATCCCCTGCCGCACACCCACATCCAATTTGCGCACTGCTACAAGCAACAGGCAGGATGGTCGTCTATCCTAGCTCGATTTTACAAGGGGAAAGGATCCCTCTATGACCTCGAATTCCTCACGGACGCGCATGGAAGGAGAGTGGCCGCGTTCGGATTCCACGCAGGGTTCGCTGGCGCAGCGGCAGGTGCCCTTGCATACGCCTCGCAAAAGGCTGGCAAACAGTTGGGTCTCCTCAACCCTTACCCAAATGAAGACGCCATGGTCAGTGCAGTGAAAGAGACCCTAGGCGGTAGTGGAAAAGGCGTTAAAGCACTGGTCATCGGTGCATTGGGTCGTTGCGGAAGCGGGGCTGTTGATCTGCTCAGAAAGATAGGTCTGAATGAGTACGTGAGAGCCCTGACTTGAACTAAGTAGACACTGACAGACGATTAACAGGGATGATATCGTCAAGTGGGATATGGCTGAGACCGCCAAGGGCGGACCTTTCCAGGAGATTTTGGATGTTGACATCTTCGTCAACTGCATCTACCTCTCTTCCTCCATCCCTCCCTTCTTGACACGGGACCAGATCGCCTCGCAACCTCAGAGGCGGCTGTCGGTCGTCGTGGATGTGAGCTGCGATACAACAAACCCTCACAATCCCATACCAGTCTACAGCATCAACACCACGTTCTCGAAGCCAACAGTTCCTGTTGACGGGTAAGCATCCTTTCGATCGCACCTGTGATCCCGAGCTTATCGCCGCATGCACAGAATTGGGAGTGTACCGTTGTCTGTGATCTCCATTGATCACTTGCCGACGTTGCTGCCTAGGGAGGCATCTGAACAATTCAGTTCAGATCTTCTACCTTCTCTGCTGGAGCTCCCCAGTAGACAGACAGCCCGTGTCTGGACGGATGCCCAGAAGTTGTTCGAACAGAAGCAGGCCGAGGCGGTGAAGGCGGAAGGCTTGTAGATCAGACGTCGACGAGATAAAACCGGACTTTGAAACAGCCTGTCAAGACCAGGGTTGTCACGAATGTGTAGAATATTAGACTGGAGTAGGTGCAAACAAAGAATCCCGAACTTCACCGATGCAACCCACAGGGTGAAGCTGAGCCCGAAACCACTTTGTTCTGATGAGTCTGTGTAGCTGGCGACAAGCTGAGGTTGTGACGCAGCGTCCCCGGCTGCTGCCACCGTGTCTTATGATTGCGCTGACATGAGCCTGCGACGCTGACAGATGTTTCTGAGGGTCGGACCAGAACCCGTCTTCGTCCCGCAGCGCGGTTACATCGCCTTTGTAGGTAGCAACAGAGTGAGACTCGTCGTAGAAACGCTCGATGCGCTGGCAACTGACATATGGCTTCGACGAAAGTCTGCCAAGACCACGCACATATGAGAGCTATGGGATTGACGATGTGGCCGAGGTGGAAGTGACTGAGGCAGTACCTGAGTGCGTTTCCAAGGACAAGGTCACCGAGTGCGGTGTGCGAATTGACGCACACGACGTTCGTCCCTGGCCATCCATCTTTCTCTCTTCATCTCTTTTTCCTTGAGCTCACTCTTCCACCTTTTCTTGCTGCGGTTGTGCTGTTGGTGTTTTCTCTTCTTTCTCGTCTATATCCTACTGGGTGTACCAGCCTTCTTTCTGGTGCAAGCCTTCTCTACATCTGTACGGTGCCGGTCGCCCTACTTTTCAATAATTGTATCGAATCTCTCAAGTCCCCGTCGTTCATTCCAACTTCTACACGTTCTTTTGTTCCAACATGCGTTCTCCCGCCGTTGCCCTACCTGAAATATCCATTTCACCTGCCCCTCCCTCAGAGCTCCCACAAGAGCCCTATTCTCCTTTCGCCGACTCTCACCCGCATAACCTGAAGGAACCTGACAGCCCTAGGCCCACCCTGCTGTCTCCACCTCCCACAGCTACCCCCCACCTTCATCGGCAATTGTCTCCACTTCGTCCTGAAGATGTTCCCGCCGGTCGTGGTATCGAGAGGGAGAGGTTCGAAGCTTTGTTAAGAGCCTCTCGCGAACGAAACGCTGCAGTTGGTGCCAAACGGTCTCCTGATCTCAGGAAGGAGATTGCTGTGAAGGCGCACAGAAGCAAGCAGAGTACGTGTTATGGTTATCTAGTGAGACTTCATAGCTCATGTTTCGTTGTGCAGTGGAACGCCGCGCTTTGTTCCTGACCAAGTTGCATGCTCCCCCCTCTCCCTCAGCCACTCTGGTGCCGAAGACCCCACCCGAGTCGCCTGCTATCTTCCACTATTCACTACCGTCTCCAGGCTTGGAGTCACCGCTCACCGTCTTCGAGATGCTGTCATTGGAAGACCCCATGTACGAGCACAATCCAACGTGGGTTGAGCAGGTCGATTTCCGTGTCCCTGGGCTGCAATATGCGAAGAAGCGTACAGTCTCGCAGAAGGCTATGCCTACCAAGAAGGGCGCGCTTCCGTCGCTGGACCAGATCACTGCACGCCTTAGCTTCACACCTCAAGGCGCGGGAGCACCCCTTGAGTCACCTCAGGCGCCGCAGCCGTCTCCGCGTCTGCCAGCATTCTTGCGCTCGGCCAGCAAGCCAGTTCCTGCCGCACCTGTGCAAGCGGAGGTGAAAATCAGACGCGCTCTGCCCGCAGTGGGAAGACTGCAGTTCCCTACCAAGCCACGAGCGGAGGAAGCACCGGAGATGATTGTATCTCCTTCTCCCCGTCTCCCTCCTGCTTCCCCCTCCTCGCCTGTAAGCCCCAAGCTTCAGGTCACGACCACACTCGTTGCGCGCACTTCCTCCCGCTCACCTGATGCATTGACGGAATCCAATCTCAATGCGTTCGTGATCGAGTCACGTGAACGTATGGCCAAGGACATGCTCGGTCGTCTTCGTCGCCGCACATTGACTCCAAGCCAAGGCCTGGTTGCGTCGGAGGAGAGAAAGCTTCGCAGGCATAGTGCTCCCCCCGAGCTTAGCATCAACAACCGTGTCGGTTTCTGCACCCCGGTTTTGGATTTACCCGGCGCGTTCTAATCGTACTGACGAACATTGACAGCATACGGTGACCTATTACATGGACAGTTCAGGTATCGACAGTTTGGATATTTGGGATTGGAAGTTTGGAATTTCAGACATCGATCTCGATACGTTTATTTTCTTTTTCTGAAGAAGCAGGACTCGAATTTTGGCGTTCGTCCGTACTTTGGTATGGTTGGAGTATGATACCACACTGGTTCGATTGCTCCCTCCACACACCCCTTACCACACTTGTTCGCACCGCTATCAACCTCAGCATCACAAATGGGTAGAAGGGCTGGGCCCTAATAAATTGAATATACATGCGTTTGTCTGTATGAGTCTGCGACCTGGAGGCCCGAGACCTGAACTTACTGGGTTGTTGTTCGATCCGAATCGGACGCAAAACGTCCACAGCGCGTACAAAGTGCATTTTTTTGTGTAAGTTAGCCGGATCCCCGTCAATGGGGCCGGTACAAAGTGCATTGACCATGCTCAGGTCAGACTAGGGTATTACGTATCACGTTAGTGAATGGTACATAACATAGGTAGGTGTGGACCCGTCAGTCACTAAGGTGACGGCAAAAAGTTGGCCAAAAAGAATAGAAAGAAAGATACATCATTCTGCACCCCTCTGGACGTTCACTGTCCAGTCTCGACAATCTCAATCCCCTACATAGCGCAGTGTCGCATCAGCAAAATTACCTCCTTCGTCACTATGCTGCTTCATCCCTTCCACCGAACCACGGCAGAGGCACCCGTACTCCGAATGAGGATGGTCATACACATCACCAGGCAACCTGTCGTAACTTCCCAGTGGGAGCCTTTGACGAGCCGGCCTGTGCTGGCTTATCCCCAGCATCTGGCGGAGGCGGCTGTTGGAATGGAGCTTGCGGTTGATATTGTGGCTCAGGAAATGGGTTCTCCGGTGGAGGTGTCGGTGCTTTCCCCCGGAGCCTGGACAACACGCGCAGTCGACGTTCTGAAGGGAACCGGTCGGTGTCAGTCAGCAACAAGGGCACAAGGGTCGTATCGGCACCCACCGTAATCTGTTCGAACGTGGTCGTCGGCCTCATTGTCAGAATCTTCTAGTGGATCTATGGTGTTGATCATATGCCAGGCATCTACGGCGGGCTGCGTAAGGGTCTGCAGATGCAAAGATAAAAGAAGAACATACGCTCTAGCATGGACCGTTCTGTTCCGTCAACCGTGGTCTCCGCTGGGATGCCGTCATATTAGTACTGCATCCTTGGCTTCTCCTAGTCATCTTTGTACTCACCTCGCGCCTGGGGAAGACGCGCTGGTTGCCTAGGAACGGATTGCGGTGCCAAGGGATAGTCGTGGCCATGCGAGGATCCCCTACTTCCTTCTGACGTCGATGGTGGATTACGGTTGGCTTTAGGTCGGCGAATAGCAGCGAGATCTTGTGCTGGATAGAGTGGTACACGGTCAGTACATCTCGAAAAATTGAATGACCCGACTGCTTACCTGACAAGGTGATAGAAGGTGGTGGTGCGACCGGTGGGGGTACTGGCGGAGGATTCTTGCGACGCTTCTCCTCCTGGGACATCTCATTCACAAGCTCTTGCAAGAAGACGCCTCTCAACGCGCTCATCTTCCTTCCCCACTCGATTTCTTCCGGAGGGTCTTGATTCTCTCGCAGCATCTCATCTCGGTTGAGATTGAGCATGCGCGGTACCTTACCCAGGTTGGCCTTCGAATATTCATCGTCGAAAGGATTTGGCGTGCCATGAGCGGACAAATAGTGGTACATGAGCCACAAGAAGGCTCTAGCTCGAGATGCGGAAGATAGGTTGATTGGGAGGAAGAGGTCGAGGAATTCTATGGGTGGATCAAAGTGCGTCTGCGCTAGATACTATACGAGGCGCAAGGTTACTCATCAGACCGAAGTACAACGGTCAAAAGCTTACCATAGAATGCGCGGCGCTGGACAGTACAAAAATCAAGTTGACCACACTCGTTGGAGGTATACTGCCGGCAGACTGTGGGCGATTTCAGTGGATCAGGCAGCGTGGATGGTCATCAACGTCGCATGTACTCACAGACTTCAAGAAGATTTCTGCCGGTGTTGATGGAGGTGAGATTTTGAACTCGGATGGGAGGAGAGCAGCTTTCAGACAATTCTTGATTCTCGGTGCGTCCTGCAAATTGCCATCGGTCTTCTGAAGAGAGGGAACGGGATGATAGCTTCGAAGGGCGGTCTTCATTTCAGGAAAGACTACAAAGGCGGAGAGTGGTTAGTTGGCTTTCCGTTGAGGACGATCGGGGAGAGATGGGCACGTACAAGCCATTGTGGTATTTATTCTACCGACGTTGGTGAGCAATGCTATTTTCGCGAACTCGATCGCAAACTCAGGTGTCTCGACCATTTTGTCCTTGAGGACCTTGGAGCACTTTGTGGAATTAAATAGCGCGTTCACGTAGAGATCGCAGAAATTGACGAGTGGTTTTCCTGGGGCCATGGAGTCGATAAATACTCTGTTGGGGTCGGCAAAGATAAAATAGAGCAGGTCATATTGGAGGTCTTCTCGAGTCAACGCTTCTGCATCCCCGCGCTTGATTGGAAGTGTCTTTCTTCCAAGATATTGTGGGCTGCCGTTAGTTCTGTCAGGTCGAGAGGTTGTGAGGCCTCAAATATGCACATACGGAGTGGTTACTTGCTGTGGATTCCAGACCTGAGAATGGGCTTGAAGGTCCAAACGCGCTGCTGAGCTCGACGAAGCCATGTGGTGGTGGTCTTACTCGGAAGGAGTGCGATACACGAGGCAAAGCCGCAGACAGGTCTGTCTGGGTTACACGAGGCGCTGGAAGTGGATAGAAGGGTATGCTTTATATTGCCGCACGACCGGCGCAAGTGCTATGATCTTCTGTTGCAATACCTCTCACGTGCGAGGCTGTCCTGTGTTATTTCATCCGATTTGTGTCAGTGGAAGACCATCGATGCATATAAGTGGAGAACACCACCCAAATATTGGGACGCGTCTCTTACCTTGACTGGGAACGTTGAGAACAAAGTGCGTACGGACAATAAGTTGAATCCTGTTTGGAGATGCAATGAATGTTCGACCTGCTCAAGAACAAACGAGCTGCTGTCCATAGTTACGCGACAAAAAGGTTGAATGGCATACTTGTTGTTGCAGGTGCGATCTGAGAAAGTTTGAAGTCCGGAAAGAGCGACGGTCTCGGTTGTCTCCATCTCTGGCCAAAGTTTTCGAAGCGATCTTGATCTCCGACCAACCACTTTCAAGTTTCGCGGATGTAAATTTCCACTGTGCCTCGGCTCCTCGTTCCTTCACAATAACACTTGTGCTTTGCCTTCTCACATCCGTCCTTTATTGTAAAGGTTGAAGAAAGAACAATATGATTTGTTGGCCCTCATAACACGACCAGTTCACCAGCGCCCGGGCATCACTTTGTGTCCCTCCGGCTTTGCCGCTGTCGCTCAACTCCCTCACTCAATGTGTCCTATCGGGGACATCAGCTCTCATGAGACGCATTCACTGCGTCCGAGAACAACAAAGCAACAGACACCGGCAGCCTTATTCTATCTGTACATAATTCGACGATTCCCTCTCTCGCCCGGTCACTAATCTAAACGATGCACCGTCGGGGCGCACCGACAGACAACCTGCAGAGGCATTTACGATGCTCAATGAGGTGCCTACATTTCCTATATGGCTCAAATCCTGCCCAGTCAATCTCCTTCAAGTTGCCCAGCACCAACTGAGTCAGATTCTCAAATCTAATCTCCGGAGATAATGTCACAGGCGCTCAAGACGCCATGTGTCAGGTCTTGCCAAATGTCATTGACCAACTTGTTCACAACCTTGCCCCATATCTTAGGCTTGTGCTGTTCTCGAATTCAGCCAGGATGGCCGATACAATCCACAATTCTGCTCATTTCGATGATGCTACCAAAGTGAGTTTCAGACATCCATTCGGAAGCGAACTCATGTTGACTTCGAACGTAGAAAGAACTCGCCACCTTCGTAGAGAATGAACAAGCCCAACAGCGGCTGAACACTTCTATTCATATGTTCACTGATATGTGCTGGGACAAGTTCGTCTAGTCATAATTTCACTCTCGTGTCTATCGAAAGCTCACATGCAATGTCTGTACTTGTAGATGCGTCACGGGCACGCCAGGGAATTCGTTTTCTAGGGGGGAGCAAAGTTGTCTAGCGAACTGTGTCAACCGCTTCTTGGATACCAGCCTCTACCTGGTGAAGAAGATTGAGGACCAACGGAACCCCATCTCAGGATAAGGGTCCTGCGCCGACTCTCAGCCCATATTGACAATACAGTTATGGGGTTGCGTAGTGCTGCCAACAAAGTCTCAACACTTTCCGTTACTCCCCATCTATAATTCGGTCGTCACACGCCTTGTATTCTTCATCCTAGCAACTTCCATGACACATTCAGTGGTCTTTTGCCTCGAGTCCAGGTAAATAATGCGAATCCGTGAGTACATGTTACATGTGTCTACAAACACCAGTCAATTACAACCAAGCTGTGTGCTACAACGTAACGGACAACAAGAACAGGGAACAGGACCTTATGACCTGGCGTAGATCCAACCTAGTAATGCAGGGATGAAGAAACAAAAAGCGTCCAGGATTTCTCGCTTGCTGCGGAGCTCTAGCGGTATCTCTATGGTTTTCGAATCAGCTACCAATGACCCCGTCTCCAAATACCGCGTCAGGCATTTGTCTTTTTCGCGCCAGAGATCGCGTAACCAGACGTCGAACTTCTCTCGCTCTGCTTCTGGTATCTCCACTTCAACAGTGGAATGACGTTTGGCTTTGGATGGACCATTCCCATTCCCATTGCTGGTTGGGATCTTCTCCGAGTCGGAAGCAGACATGTCACCGATGGGTACCTCTGCAGCGACGTCAAACTTCCGGATGTGCATGTGAATGACGGGCGGTGGAAGTCTGTCGCAGAAAATCGAACGCAGCGTGTAGTATGACTGGCCGTAACCAAATGGCGGTATCCCTTATTCACAATAAGTAAGGGAACGCGAAGAACGGACATATGTACGCGTGACTGACCTGGATACGCCATAGTTATGTCAATCATTTGCAAACTCGGTATACGAGGAGCGAGGGAGCGCAGCGAGTAGTGCAGTCCGGTCGAGCGAGGCAGCAACATGTGCGACATGTCCGGCTATGAAGAGTTGTGCCATCAGTATCGAGAAACAGTGCCGGGCGGACATGACTGACAACACCGATCTTGTCCGCAAACTTCTTGCTTATTGGGCGAGTGTCCTTGCTAACAAGCGTGCCTTCTGGATACAGAATGAAGGTCAGAGGGGTATCTTCCCTCTCGGCGCGTCGCCCAAGCCAGGCCAGTCGCGTGGACAGTTCCATCCGGTCGGAGGCCCACGAGCGTGCAAGGAAAATAAAGTTGAAGAATTGCATGCCCTAAGGCAACATTCAGCTTGAAGCCTTGAAAGGGTAACCTGATACGTACCCAACCCACTATGGGTGCCCATTTCAAGCTCTTCTTGAGGACAATGAACACATCCCTATGAGTGCCCGCAAAATAGGACAAACACCAGGCATATAACCAATCGGCATATATCTGTAACCAATTGCGGTCAGAGAATTCGCTATCGAGGAAGGAAATGCGTTACCTGGTGGTTTGCAATGAGGACAGTCTTCTGCGGTAGCTTGAGCTGAAGTATCTTGCCCGTCCGATCTCTGACCACCAACTCCTCAATCTCTTTCTCCGTGAATCGTCCCAGTCCCTTTCGTTCGAACGTGATATTGAATGTAGTAGGAGCAAACCACTGGCAAATGAGCACTGACGGATAATATTCGTTGGCATTATGGTAACGCGTGAAGACAGGAGGTACTCACTGAGTAGTGTACCGAATGCACCCTTGCTATATCTGACACCTTCAGTATACCATCTCTGCGTAAACGAGAACGGCAGAAGCTTCAACGGTAGCAACACTGTGAACTGGAATCCATTGATCATCAAGCAGCCAACGTTGAAGACCACGACGAATAGGAGTGCGTTAAGCGTCTGCCACCATGTCTTCTTGGGTCGTCGTTCAATCTGGAGGTTGTGCAGTCCCGCAATTCCTCCCATGCCGACTAGGAAAGGGTGGTCAGGTCGTAGAATGAGATGTATGCACGTTCAAGATGAGAATATAACTGCACTGCATTGCACCGGAGAACCCGGGCGCAATCATGAGGATGGAGCTGTGTCACCCGCGTCAAACTTGGCTCGCACGCGAACGCTGTGCGGAGGGCAAGGAGGCGTGTACCATGCGGTCACACAAGGAGTACGCTCTCGAGGAACTTAATGGCTTCTGTATTATGGTCCACACAATGCATCGTTGTATGTGGTGCCATATACAGTATATTTGTCGTACAACTTGGAACAGACTAGGCTCAGCACGTAAAAGGTTTCCCAACCGTCCCGCTAGCGTACGCGTCTACAATCAACTGGCGGTGCAATCAGCATCGTCAACATATCGTAGGCTCGAGGATAGCTTACTTTCACGGAGACGTATGTACCGGCGACACAGATAAACGCGCCTACAAGAATTGTGGCAACAGCAAGAGCAGTTCCGACCCATTTCTTCCTCAAGGCTCTGACTCCGTCACCCAGATGGTATGCATCATACAACCAGAAGAATCCAGCAAGACCATACGTGTACCACGACGCGAAGAGGGATGCTGAAATACCTATAAGGTCGGAGAAGATGGGAACGGCAGTTGCGAGAATGAATGCGACCGCGACAGCCGCGAAACACAATATTGTCCACACAGACCATCCCAGAACGGTGTGAGAATGGACGTGACGAGTTCCTCTGAAGAAACGAATGAATAACAGCTTGGCTGCTGTGTGAGAATAAAGCGCTCCAGCCCTGAGGTCTCTATCAGCGGCGCAGTCTAAATCGATGGAGAGAATTTCAACGTACACAAGAAAGTTGCCCAGGCCGATCGCGAACGCTATCTTGGACCAAATTGGAGGTAGTGACAACAACGAGGGGGACAGAACTGTGCTTCCCATATAAACATAGACTACGACGCTGAAGATGCTGTAGAAAACCGTTGAAAACCCTTGGAGACACCAAGCAGCCTGCGTGAGAGTCAATTACATGTATCGCCTCAAACGGACGAATGCCGACAGACCTTCATAGCATCTTGTGGACGTTTCATCTCGGATATCAGTATGAAGAACATAAAATGCCCCGCATAGGCGAATGTCTATGGCACTGGGGTATGAGCTGCAGTTCACAAGAGTCAATACTCACAAACTTACGGGACCAGTGACTGCTGAAAATGCCTGGAAGAAATTTGTCGTCACAGTTGCTTGAACTATCCGGTTAGGTGTAGGGCTGACACCGGCTCCAATCATTCCTACGAGCCCACATCCTCCAATCAAGACCACGCTGATCAGACCGAGCCAAGTGAGACGACTCAGAGTACGCGGCAGAGCGAATATGAAGGTGGCCACGGAGAAGATCAGCAGGAGGTAAATCGCACACAGGCCGTTGTTTGAGAGCACGGAAAGAGCTTGCTGGCCTGACAGAATCTCGGAGCCCTGGGATGCTGTCAGGGAACTATTGCAGACATGATGGAACCGACACGCACGGTGCCACAGATCGCAAAGATCACAGTTCCCATGCCGAGCACTTCACGCCCAATGGGGCCGAAGATAATGTATCCAGCGTCGCCTAACTGTATGCATGAGCCTCAGCCTTAGGAGAAGATCATAATACATACCCATACTATGGACTTCAGGGTGGTTCAGCTTGAAATCGATCAAGAGCTTTGCCGTGAACAGCGCGAAAGTACCAAGGAAAATAGTGATCAGCAGAGCAGGAACAATGCCTAGAGCGCCATTCAATATTGACATATTTGAAGTGCCGGTGGACGTACCAACGACAGCCATTGCATTGGGAAGCGATAACATACCATTGCTGACGATCTCAGCAATCATCAGCAGACTAACGAACTGTAACATATGTCAGGTTCACGGCATGAGATGATATGAACACTACTCGCCTGCCAAGTCAACGTTTTGTACCGAATATCGTGGTCCTCCTCATCTCCAAAGACATCAGGGATGACGGAAGCGTCGGAAAGCCCGTCCCCGGGTTTGTAGCCGGTAGTTTTCTCCATGTCGCTGAGGATCGCTGAGGGTCTTGTCGAGCACAAGCAGAGACACTATCTCGGAACAGGAAACTCTATGGAGCGGAACTTTGGAAAGACCCCCGTGCATCATGCATTGGACGCCAATTTATATATCGGCATCCAAGCGCATTTTGCGGGGATGCGGCTTATCTCACGAGTAGTTCTCATACCCAGGTTGCGAGGTATATCAGTGCATAGATAGGGCCGGGGAGCGGATAAGGACATGCCAACTATAGAGGCTCGAGTCAGATAACGGTGAATGGACTTGAATGTAGTACTGCACCTGGACGGGCCAACAACGCAAGCACCACTGTCAAAAGTAGGCATTGCAGTGGATCTCGGAGAAGACTATGCAAACGTGTCGAGTACATGTGCACGAGTGATGATTGCGCTGCTAAAGGGCCCGGAGGTCGGGGCCAGTTTTGTAAACAGAGACGCGTAGGCGCGGACGCCACGTCCCGTCAGGCGCAAAGTCATGCACATTGGAGTTATGGTGGCTTCTGCGGGCCTCCGACGCCTTTCGTGGTCGACTTTCAAGTTTCAAGAGAAACGATACGTGTTCACCTGTGCCTTATATAATATTAATATATGAGTGCCTGTGAATGCGAGAAACGAACCTAGCAACGAGTAAAGCTAGCGTATCGGCAGAACAGATGAAGAAAGTATTGACGGTTGTTTGTGTGACTCCCCGTTTGGGCACCCATTCGTGCCCCGCCAATTCCAATTCACCACCCACCTCGTACCGACGCCGTCGCCGACGTGCTCGACGACGAGCTTGCAGAGGATCAAGCCCCAGCCCTCAGGTCGCTCATTTCTTCCCACTCTCTCTTACAGTCTCGGATGGGATTTCACATTTCTCTCAACCTATTTCTATGGCTACGTTACTGAGTCGCTCTCCCACCATGCCCTCCTCCAGCAGTCCAGCACTGCAACAACGAAAAGCTACGAAGAAGGCCTCCTTTCTGTCCCTACGGAGAGAAAAGAAGTCTGCAGAACCCGTCGTCGCCTCCAGCTCAGCCAACGATGGTCCCGTTTCCCCGTCTTCCTTCCAGTTCGAAGAAATTTCTCGCCCTGTACCTTCTCGGCCTATGCCTCTAGGTGGTCATCGCTCGCGTTCTGCGAACAAAAGCTTGTGTTCCATTCCGGACGACTCCTCTTCGAAGCGCAGGAGTAGAGAGAAAGAGAAAGAGAAGGAGCGTCGCGACACTCGAGTGAGCAGGGATTCGCAACAGGAAGAGGAGGACAACTACGACTTCCCTACTGCTGAAGACGCTGCTTCATGGATTGAACCCGAGGCATGGGCTCGTCCTCGCTCTCGCAGCGGTCCCTCCAGAAAGTCTGACAATGAGCCCCCCGTCCCTTTCTTGAATCGATCCATTAAATATCCTTTCCGCGACTCAGGCTCATCCAGTCAGTTCGAGCCTCCGCCGCAAACTCCCCGAGACGACATGTCTTTCCGCGACTCCCTCTTCAATCTGCCGGTTATGGTAGCTGCGCCCGTATCTGGAGTAGAAGCTATGGACGCGTTGGTGGATGGAATGAATGGCTTCGGCGGAGAAGACGCTATCTTTTATGGGTCGCGGCCAAAGTTCAGCAAGAGCGGACACCATCCTTTGTATCATCCGCCTCTGCCCACCCCACCTCCTGGTATCACCCTCGGCGGTGGTAAGCCGCGAAGTTCTCCGCGGCAACGTCATTCATCCGACGACGACGAGTCGACGCACACCCGCGAGACGGGCCGTTCTCAGACAAGCAGTCACCGCTCAAAGGCATCTCGCAAGCCTTCCAGTCGCACTTTGACTAAGGCTAGTTTAAAGTCCAAGCGGTCTCAAGAGAGTATAAACTCCTTTAGTGACTCATCGGTCAATGATGAGCCCGCGCCGTCTCCCCCACCCTCTCCACCCTCCCCGCCGCCTCCAGTCCAGAAAGCAGTGATACCTTCGATCTCAGAGATCATTCGAACACACGCTCCTCTATCTCAACAAGTGCGAACTAGATCCGCCTTGTCACGCAAGTCTTCGTCCCTACTGGAAGCGAAGGCCACGCCGTCTGTCCCTCCTCCTGTGACAGACGAAGAGACAGATCTTGTATCACGTTCATCCGTCGACACCATTGCAGAAGAAGTTCGACTGACAGTGCGTAGTCATGTCCGGCATTCCATGATCTCCCCTCCACCAATGCGCTCCATTTTCACCCATGCTCCTTCTTCACTTGGTCACGGTGACGAACGAGGTACTCCATCGCCAGGAGGACATGACAGCCGCCGCGAATCCTCTATCTACTCTTATTCGACATCTTCCGATCAGGCCGCAATGCCACCCTTGGACCTTTCCACTTTGACCAAGGCGAACATCAACTCACCATCTCAGAACATCGCTCAGTATTTGCGTTCTAGTCGACTGACATCACTCCTTACCCTCTCTCGTTCACCTCATTCTTCAAGAGAATCACCGCTGTCTGTCAGTTTCTCGGATCTCGGTAGTCCCACAGGGGTACCCCTCGTCGTTTTTTTGGGTTTAGGATGTGTCCGTCATCTCATGGGTCTCTATGACGAGATGGCAGAATGTTTGGGCGTTCGACTCATCACGATCGACCGGTACGCTCGATTTTCTCTCCAGTTAGCTGATTAGCATCTAACTTGCTATCATCCTCGTAGGTGGGGACTCGGACGTACCAGCACACCTCGCAGTAAATCAGCTCGCGGTATTGCGGAATGGGCTTCGGTGGTAGAAGAGGTCCTCGACCGGCTGAACATCGATCAATGCAGCGTAATGGCGCACTCTGCTGGCGCTCCCTATGCCCTTGCATTTGCAAACAAGTTCCCCGAACGCATTCGAGGCGATGTTTGCCTTCTCGCTCCCTGGGTTGGTGGAGGCGAAGGTGGTAAGTTACTACTTACTGGTGCTGTCAAAAATTGATGTGAAAATCTGATTGCATTCCAGCAGGTTATAAGTGGCTCAAGTACGTCCCCAATGGCATTCTTAAGACAGCCCAAGCTGCGGAGTGGAAAGTGCAAGCATGGATGTTGGGAAAGCCCCCGACCCTGGCATATGAAGGCATCGGCTTTGATGTCAAGACTCCCGTCCAGTCCACTCCTCAGTTGCCATACATGTCCCATCCGATATCCCCTCAGACGCCGACGAGTCCCATGTCTCTCCAGCATGAATCTCCTGTTCACCGTCCTTCACCGTCGTCTCTGCAAGCCGAGCCCAGGCCGAGCATGAGCTCAGGCATCTTCAGCGACTTTGATGACCTCCGCGACTTCGACGGACGATTTGAGAGCATGAGCACCTTAGGACGAAGACGCAGTTCTGGTTCTGGGCGGAGCCGTACGGTCAGCGAGCTGCCTGCCTTCAGCAGAAAACCATCCAGAGGGTTTCTCAACCGCCTGAAGGGCGGTATAGGTGGCGGCTCTCCGAATCAATCCAGCGATCCCCCTCCCAGCGGCGGCAGACGTTTGAAGGCTCTTCGCTCTATGAGTTCTCTCAAGAGCCGCGCATCTGGTACCCCTGCGAAGAAGGCTCGGCCTCCTTCCCTCCCTCAGTCCCCAGTTGCTGATATCGGGCTTTGTTTGGAAGGTGTGGAATGGAACGATACGATCAGAGCTAAGTCACATTCTACACCACCTGCCAAGATGCCAAAGAGCGAAGTGGTATCACCGGACCGCTCGGCTGAGAGCCTCTTCGACAACACTCGGGCTGGAGGGCGACGTTCTATGTCGTTCTGTGCTCCTCGTTCCCCAGTGCCGATACTTCCTGCGAGTCCTGTGACCCCCACACAGGAAACTACCTCGACTTCAGCCGATCCGGAGTTGTCTTACCAGGCATCACTAGGGAATGCCCTCATTGCGGCTTCTCATGCCGAGTCCTCCAAGGGTACGCATGCGGACCTACTCCAGATCCTCAACCACGACCGCCAACCTTGGGGCTTCTCTTATTCTGCCTACCCACATTCGGCTCGCGTGTGGTACGGTGATCGAGATGAGAGAATCCCGGAAAGTGCGGTCAGGTGGATGGAGTCCGCAATGGGTCCAGGCAAATGCCAAGTCAAGGTGATCAAAGGTGCGGACCATGCGCTCATGTTCAAGAGTGCCGTGGTGGTTGAAGTAATGGAGTACATCAGTGAATGCTGGCAACACGGTATGTGTCGACTCTGATTTTTCCTCTATGTTACTCATGAGTCGTCTGGTGTTGCAGATTGATGTTACTCTATTTGGAACTTGCACATACCTTTTATCATTAGATTATGTTGGATTATATACCTCCCCATTGCATATATCCTTTTCGCTTTCGTCCGTTGGTTTTTTGAGTTCATATATCGTTCTGCCGACTTGTATCTCTGGTTTCTTCTTATGCCCTCTAGGATACCTCTAACACTTCTCTTTCGCCCAGTTACCTAATTAACTTCTACCTTCGTACAAAGCCCTCCTTAATATTGTAGGATTCGACGTTGTCTTAAATTCGTTTGAAACCCCAATGCAATCCATTGTAGTTGCCTTGTCCATTGCGAAAACATTGACTATGACATGAATCCATCTTCCTATATCTCTAAACTCTTCGTGATCCTCACTCTGCATTCCTGAACCTTGGACTTCTTGCTACCCACGCTGACGTAGCAAGTTCAGTCGAACTGTCTCTGAATGGACTCAGGTGGACTTGAGATGACGAAGCTGTCAAGGAATGGTAAGCGACTTTGGTAGACGTTTCGGCAGCATCAAACATGGACGCACGATTGTGGAATACCTCGGCCATTGGCGTAAGTGACCTGACAGAGGGCGACGTTGACATGCTACTTCTGTCGTACGGCGGGTGCGGAATGGTGATAGGTGATGGGATGTGTGGGTCGCCGCCGTGGTACGCCGCAGTATACGAGTGACGATTGTAGCTGTCGCGATTTGCACTCGTAGGCGAAGCAATCACGTACGGCGTGATGTGTGCTCCCAGACTGCTCATACCATCTTCAATATTGGCTCGATTCCGTCTCCGAGCACGTGTCTGCATGTAAAGCGTGAAGATGCCGAACACCAAGCAGGACAAAAACACGATCAACAGGAGCACCATCATGGCGAGCAGAGCTTTGGACAGCGCTTCTGACGGTGTCGCAGACGATCCAGCGTTCCCGACCACTGAAGGGACCACGATTGTTTCGGTTGGAGGGGACGCGATAGTAGGAGCAGCAACGGTGACCGTGGTGGGCGAATTATTGTTCACTTGGTTGACAGTTGCGCTCCTTGGTGGGGCCGTGGGAGTTGTTGCAGCGAGAGAGAGGGTAGTAGCGGCCTTGGGGTCGGGTATCGCAGACGTGTTTGGATATTGGGCGGTGTTGGATGTCTGGGAAGGAGTTTGCGTAGGTCCTGACACAGGTAGCACAGACGTGTTAGGATATTGGGCGGTGCTGGATGCCACGGGAGGTAGAGATTGTGATACAGGCAGTGCAGATGTATTCGGATATTGAACGGTGTTGGACGTTTGTACCGGGATCGTATTCGAAGCTGGAGCATTGACGGTCTGAATAGGACCCCCTACTTGTGTATCCGAAGCTGGGGGATTGATGGTCTGGAAAGGACCTCCGATCTGTGGAGTCGACGCCGGAGCATTGGCGGTCTGAGCAGGATTTCCTGCTTGTGGAGTCGACGCCGGGGAATTGACCGTTTGGAGAGGGTCTCCTGCTTGTGTATTCGATGTACTAGGCGGGCTGACGGAAATTGGTGAAGCAGAATCGTTTGAAGGAGCGTTGAGTGGTGGATTGAGTATTCCACCGGGCGAAGGGGTGCTAGCTAAAATCTTGTTGTCAAACTTTGTGCTTTTCCTGAATTATCCCCTTCACTTACTGTTTCCTATAACGTCGCCGTCTGTAGAATACTCGTCAGGAAACAGTGTCTGAGTGTCTGCATGACTCACTTACTGGGATTCAACGACGTGACAACCAGCTTGTCAAAAGCTATCTGACTGAAGTCTCCAAAATCGGGGTCCCATAGATTCACAACCCTCAGGGAATGTGCGACTGTAGGGTCCAGACCAGTCATAGAAAACAAGACGACCTTCGCAATCGTTTAATTGTGAGCAGAACTGAAGGAGAACAATAAAATGCTCACTGGACTCGGTGTCTCTGCATCAGGACTCGCTGGTTCGTATGCATCAACTATTTGGAACTGTCGCGTGGGACTGCGGATGGGCTGGCAATCAAGACATGCTGCAAAGGTCGATCCAACGGAGCTCTTCAGTCCAACAAAATATATCGCTGTCGCGTTGACTGCAGATAGATTGTCAGGGCCAGTTGTTGAAGATTCGGAAGGCTATGCGCACCAATGTTATCCACCTGCATTTCACTCCCTACTGTGTCTGCAACGGCCACTTCAGTTCCATAAGCATTCGTCGTCGTCCAATCTGGCGAAAACTTGATTGAAGGATTGTCGTTCGTCAACGTAACGTTTGTTGGTCCCGGAACGCCAGCGCCTCCGATAAGGACAACTTGCAGTAACAATACAAGGAATACATGAACCGCGAGAGAGAGAAGAACCATTTACAGAGACACCAAAGCAATGCCCAGCATTACACAGAGAGGGAAACGAAAGGGAAACGAAAGGGATTTTCGACGACACCAATCTTAGAAACTAAAGGTATGTATCTTCGCGGCTGATTTTGAGGAGCGCGTAAGGTGCCTTGTTGATTCGGTCAGAAATCCAGTGCAAGCCGGTGCAGCATGGTATGAATGTGGTTACTTGAGATGAAACTGCACTTTATCCCGCCGTGTCTATCGTTTCCATGATCTTTCCGGAGAGACGACGTGTAAATCCCCGTATAGATGGGGTCCATGTGCCGCCACTCGGACGGATGGCAACGCTACTCGGCCGATCCGTGGCTTACCAACGCGAAAGAACAGTCTGAGAAGCAGTGAGCACACGCTCCGATGTATCTGTGAGACATAGAAACGTACATTGAAGAAATTTGCCAGTAGTGATGTGAGAGACTCAAGCGATGTCGCGATGATGGATAACTTGATGATGCTCCGAGGCAGCGGCGGCGGGATACCTACTTATCGGTTCACAGCTACGACAACTTGATGTTGGATATTTCAAGTTGGATCCCGACGAATGTGCGATCGGTAGCACGCCGACGCTTTCCGCCTCATTTCGATCTTATCTATTTGATTTGAATGTTTTGTATTTAGTCGCTCACGTTCTGTAGTCGTATGGTATGCGTTTGCAGCAATGTGATCCCCCCTTCTGCTGTTCCAAACGCCTTCGTGCGTATAATTCCTACACTTGAAGATACCAAAATCATAGAGATTTACACGAGGTAGACTCAGAGAATGACGAGCAGGATGATGTCTGATATACATATACGCAATTGTTAATGACGGTAAGTATGAGTGTGGCGGCGACGGCTGAGCGTTGACTGGTGACCTTTTGGCAGCAAACTTGAACTTCGACAGAGTATAAGTGGGTGTACTCTGCAAATTTCCCACCAGTACGCACATAGTCATATGCCTTTGGCTGATCACTCGCCAAACGGATACATTGCGCTCATGTCTCCTTTCAACGTCTCCTTGTGCACTGAAGCAACCGCGACCTCTGGGTCCAATGGACGAACCCCACGCGTGACCTTGATGTGTACAACCGCATCGTATTGATCTGCTACCTTGCACCGAGTGTAGTGGGATGGAATTTCAGTGACAGTCCTGTAGATGACACCAATGAATCTCTGGAGTCGCGGACGGTTCAAGAATCTGGAATACATAATATGTAAGGCGTTCTTAAGCAAAAATCAAAACTGACACGTACTCTGCCAGTTTGCGGTCAATTTCGACTTTCTTCGTGCTACCGTCAGGCACGTCAATGATCTTGTGCGTGATGACGAAGCCATCGCCTTCAGTAGTCTCGTCGAACAGTTTCTCAATCGATTGTGCAATTGGATTGTTCAGGTTCATAAGATGAGGTGCTTCATCCCATTCATAGGCTGCCGTGACTGAAGTGGTGATGATATGAGTGGTTGATAAAACATTTAGACGAGCAATGCGTACCAGTGCCTCTGTTAGTCAAGAAACCGATGTTGAACACGTTGTCGGTTTGAAACAGCTCTCTACACCGCTGTCCTAGATTAATTTCACCTGCAGCACGTTCAGCAGGCAAAACAATGACATTTTGGAAGAGATATACCTCTGATCTTGCCCATGTCTGTTGCTCTGGCATCTCCTGTATGTGAATTATGGGCCCAAATAACGACCTTGGCGTCCTTTTGTGTTGCATCATTGGGTACCATTGACCCGAAGTGTCTCACAATATCGACGATGGTCCTCGCAAAATGATCGTCCCTTCCTGAGATAGTGAGCGTGCGATTCAGAGATACCAAAGATGTTGAACTAACCGGATATTCCAACTTATGGTATCCTCTTGCATCAACGTGCGGTAGTATTCTTCCGCGTCGCGTACAAGTAACGCGTTCATCTCTGCAATGAACTGTTCCTCTGCAGGATGCCCATTGCCGCCACCAGCGGACATCTTCTCTATGTATTTATGATGATTGCTCAAAAGAGCACGCAAATTCTGTATAACTTCTTGCTGACAAGTCTGACAGCAGGATACCTTTTAGTGGAGTCGCACAAACGATAAAAACAGTCCTCACCTTAGGAGCCCCAACAGGAGCTTCGTGCGAATAACGTGTAGTGTCGTCTCCGTAACGCTCACAGCAATTGTACCTGTGATCTCGAATCAGCAATACGTGACTTTGTAGAAAATGCTTCCACTTGCCTGGATTTCGCCTCTATCGCACCCTGAGGATCGACTCTCTGCAGGTAGGAGATGACTTCTTGAGCTGAGCGATGCAAAGAATACAGATCTATGCCATAAAATGACACTTGGTCTGTGGCATTTCCAGTAGTTTTCATGACCTCGGCATTGAACCCTTTCACAAAATCAAGGAATGGCGGCATGACTTCGTTCTTCCATAACCACTTCGGGAACCTACAAACATGTCAACCACAAATCCACCAGTCAGAGTCAGAGTTTGATCACCTTTCAAAGTCTCCCAGTGAAGATGCTGCGGTCTCACGACGTAACTGAAGAGGAGGAAGATGACACTGGTGTACATATCTTGCATAAAGCGAGTGAACTTCGCAATTCTGTTCTGGCATACGGAGGAAACACACTTGTTGATACGGAATACGTCCGGCCAGTCAGCTTCCAGAGCGACTATAGAGAACCCTTTCTCCTCGATGAGCCGTTGTGTCAGGTTCGCTCGATGGGAGTAGAACTCGTATGTTCCATGAGAACCATCGCCTATGAGCACTACCTGCGCATTGCCTGCAATAAAAGGAGTGCGTCATGTCATGTATTTCGAGTACTTGAGATTACGAACCTATCGCCTCAAGCAACGGGTCATACGCTGTCCTCTTAAGAGACAGAGGATGAAAATGAGATTGGAGGGGATTGCCGGATTCTGCAGTAGGCATGAGGAGGATGGAAGAGTTTGGTACGCTCCACACCGTGAGTGACGACGATATATATAGAGCTGCTCTAATTTTATCTGTCGTCGATCCTTCAAGGCTTTTCCGGGCAGTTGTAGACATTGAAAGCATCACAAGCATTCATTGTAACTTACTGAGTTTTCGAATTGAGTAGCCTGCTGCCAGTGGATGTCCAAAGCAAGACGAATGAGCCTGCAGGCTATGAGATCGCATCGGGATCTCGCTGCTGTCCGGATTTGGACTAGCGGCATCTACCTACTAGTTCGACTCGCCCGTCTGGCATTGTCATTGTAAATGTCTTTTGCTCTCCTCGTCAGCCCGTCGTTCTCCTACTTCCATAACTTCCTTACCGCAGTGTAGACCATGCCGAACGCGGGGTGAGTCGTGTCACGGCCTCGTACACTCACCATTTCTGATATTCTATAAATCAGTCCCCAGGGACCTTACAGAAAGTCTCTGGCGATCAAGCACTTGGACGGGGAGCCCCTGACGCGACATGACATCCAATACGACGTGCTTTACTATCTCTTCAGTAGCACCGAAGCAGTCTTCACTGACCCATTTCCAACAATCCATGGCGGTCCAGCTGGCACGAAAGTTACCTTCAGAGACCTCTACGTCAATGCGTTGGCACACTCTTCGAAGTGTTCCAAGGTAACGAAGGACAAGCTCCTGGAGACACCGGAATTTGGAGTCGAGTTCTCGAAGATATCCTTGTTGTCGAATGTGGGAAGGATAAATACTACTATGGCTTGTAAGTTATGCTTGATTGCCACTCCCTTGATTCCATAAAACTGATTAGCATGTAGTTTTCCCAGAGATGCGTACTGCGCTGAGGACATACCACCCAGTTCCGTCACTACAGAAGACCGATGGCAATCTTCAAGATGCGCCTCGAATCAAAAACATCCTCAAATCTTGTTTTACACCAAATGAGCTTTCAAACCCTCCCTTTACTCCTGCGGATGTATTGGCAAGATCGGTTGGTCACTCTATCTCCCTATTCCAGTACTCACGTTGACTCTTTGTAGAGATCTGGTGAAGTCCCAGCCACGAGTATTGTCAACATGATGTTCGTATTCGCTGGGCATGCTGCTGTTAGTGCTCTGTCCCTCTGCGCTGCTATCGAGACTTCATAAGCCTTCTCGTTGCAGGTCATCGCCCAGACACACTTCGCTGCACAAACAGGACATGACTTGCTCGATTTCTTCTGCCCAGTCAATATCTCATCAGAGTCTCGTGCACGCGCTATACTATGGTTATGCTACCATTACCTTGAAGCACCCTCACACAATCCTTTCGACGACGACTTCTCCCGCTCTCATCCTGGGAAGGTACCAGAACTAGTCATCTTAGCAGAGGATGAAGTAGCTCTGGAGAACGTCGACCCAGCCGACGAGAAGGAGTGGGGGGAGAAGATGTCGGCTGAGAGGAAAGTGTTCATGGCTAATAAGGATAAGGAGGCACTGGCTGCGGAAGATGGCGCAGAACCTGCTTCGCGCTCAAAACCTGGGAAGGGTCGGGGTCGTGGCGGCAAGGCCAAAACAGCGACAACACCTCGAAAAAGAGCCAGTACCAGCAAGCTCGGTAAACTCGAGAGGTCTTCGCCTTCGTTGCAGGCGTTCGTCGAGGATGGGCTGTCGTCAAAAGGTATATACTCTGCCCTTGGTTATGAAATTGGCTCTAATGATGATTCATCGAATGTGCAGCATCAGGGAATCTGGCTAACCTCTCCTTTTCATCTATGCGTCAATCACCGGGCCCTCTTCCAGCATCCGACTTGTATCACACATCACTTACAACTACGTCATCGTCACAAGGTCGGCTCAGACGCGCCGACGACTTTCCGGTACCCTCTCATGCTCGAAGAGCCGCAGATCCGTATCCGCGTTCACGCAGTCCCGCATTTCAGTCGTCTGAAGGAGGACCGAGTCGCACCACTCAACGAAAGCACAGGGAACGGCGTCCGCCGTCTACACCACTTTCACGAGGTCTATCTTCACCGTTCGCATTTGAGAAACCCTCGATATCCACCCGTCAAAATGCCAATCCATCTCCACCGATACATAGAGAAGGTCTCGAACGTATGCACTCTTAATTCTGCCCCGTCAGTCACATGCTCACAATTTGTTTGTTTTAGATGCCTTCTTTATGGTCATGAACACAGACCCGTTACAAGACTCCGAGAACGAGGAAGAATCCGAGGAAAACACTCGTCTAGATCTTCGTAAGCCCTTCCATTTCCTTGATTGCCTCCTTGCTGAACTGTATCCTTAGTCCTCCGTCTAAGAATCATCAACAGACTGCGCGGCAAGGCCCCAACCCCCGAGCCAGAGCACGTTCCACTGGATCCTGTCCCTTTTACTTTTACCCGGACACATTGACAGCAAGGGCAACAGGCTAATTTATCTAATGCTTCTCCTTGTAACATATTCCTCTGTAATATATTGTATTCAGCTTTGTAGTATACTATACCGGTATCATGTGTAGTTTGAGTCCGGAAAGAGTCTTCCCGACGTCGTATGGGTGCACGCAGGTATGGTACGACGGATGATTACATGGAAAAGTTCTCATTGAGATATGTACAATTATTGAAGCAGTAGGTATCGACATGAGATGCCGCCCAATGGGTACTATGCCACATGATGTGAGAACTAATCATGAGCACCTCGAATGAGAAGAGGATGGAGGAAAGGGAGAACCAGGAAAGACGGGCCAAAACGCGAAATGAAATAGAAATCCGATAAAACTTCTAATCCTGAGAGCATAAAGTTACAATGCGTATGTCAGCTCCATTACTGTCACAGATGTTATTTGATTGCATAAAAGTGGGAGAATGGGCGGTATGAAGACGATAGTGGTATGAATGATTGTGCACACAACAACAAAAATGGTAGTGAGAAGCAGAAACCAGGAACTGGGGCTGACGTTGACGTGCGCTACTCCGCGAGCCACTTTTCGCACTTCTTGACGTACTTATCAAGCAGGAGAGCCATGTCGCTGATGACAAAAGTCAGGACGACCTTGGCAAAGAACTCCGATGCATGCTTGAGCTTTGTTTCGAGTGCGAGCTGAAGATTGACAGGGAACGAGGCGTAAAGGGGGGCAACAGGTTGTTCAAGCATAGCTTTCGTATGCTCATCGAGTATCTGCGCTTGCGCAAATAACTTGGAGAGACCCTGAACATAGGTTGCCGGAGAATCAAGACTACTGTTGCACGTTAGCTGATTATCGACACACAGACAAGATTCGAGACTGACTTCTTTCCGTTCGTGAACTTGTCGAACTGTCGTGTCAGTTTGCCACCCCATGCTGTCATCTGCATGACAGCGAGTTAGCGATACCCATCACAATGCGTAGAAAAGCTACTCACCCCACTGCTCTTCTTCGTAACGAAACCTTCGCCTACACCTAACTTCTTGCCGAAGTTACCAACAACACCATCACATACGCCAGAGAATTCCTCCAACTTCGTCGCCCATGCCTCGCCTTCCTTTTTTCCAATACTCCCGATCCCAAACGCCATACCACTGCTGACATTGCCTGCGCCAAAGTACTCCACGCTCCACGTCGACAGCTCTTCCAGCGCTGAGCACAGAACCTCAACTACACGGATCTTCTCGGGAATGTTTGACAGCTTAGCCCCACCTTGCGACCAGACTTCCTGAGGGACATGCAGTCGGCGAGTAACATAGCCACCGGTCTTTGATGACATCGTTTGTCGGAGGAGGTTCATCATGTGGTATGGTCTGCGAAGCGGATCAGGAGGTGCAAGTGGCGGGAGAGGAGACAGCGGCGCATTGGGGATGTTGGCATGCGGTATTGGAGGAGGAGGTACAAGCGGGGTCGCAATGGTCGCCGAGTGCAGAGGGGGCGAGAGTAACGCAGTGTTGATAGTGATTTGTGGCGCGTTGGGATTCAGCTTCGACGGTACTGAAACTTTTCGTGCAATCTGAGATATAGATGCAGCAGAAGAAGGAGGAAAAGGGTACGAACTTGATGCTGCGCCTGGTCGACGACCTGGCAATGATGGTGCTCGGGAGCGGCCCGACATACCCAAGCTATTGGCTGTACTTGCCGGGAGTGATGATGCTGTGAGCTTGTTCATGGTCGGTACAGACCCAGATGAAGTTGACTCGGTTGGTGACGAATTGCCAGAGGACGGTGGTGCAGAGGTCTTGTTCCTCCGCTGGAATATCGTGCCGCTCGTTGTGGAGGGGTTGATCAGCTGTTGCTGAGCAGCAGAAATCATCTCTGACCGAGTAGAGATTGTCGAGTCCCCCCTTGGTCGTGGAACAAAGTGCGATGAGCTGGGTGCTTGGGCAGCTGCTTCGCTGCTGGCTCGGTTTCGAGGCGTAGTCAGGTCCGCTGGCGATGGCGACGGTAGCGGCGGAAGGGGGTGTGAATCGCGTTTGTTCCTTGACCGTGGGCGGTCGTAGGCGTCCGTGATCTCAAACGATGGTGCGACGTCGCGCCGAAGTGCAGGCTGCTCATCCAACTTATCAGACTCTTCCTCCAGCGCTGCCAGTTTACTGTTGGAACCAGTTCGCTTGTGGCTTACGGAGTGTCCTCGTTGACGAGAAGCAACTGGCACATCAAGACGCCTACTGAGAGGTGGTGACCCTGGATTTGGAACGGCTTCAATTGCGCTAGTAGCTGCCGGAGCAGGCGGTGGCATGGTGGTAGGGGGAGGGGCCGGAGGGGGCAAAGTAGAGGACGCCCGAGGTCGGCCAACATGGCGCGGTGGTGTCGGAGCAGGGGTGCGATTCAGAACACTTGAGGTGGGTGTAGCATATGGGTGCGTAGAAGGCCCTACAGGTGTCCTTGGCGACATCGAAGTATCGAGTGTAAACATGGCGGTACCGATAGCCAGCATCCCGTCAGATTGATCGGCAGGTAGCCTCTCCGTCTCTGAGGAAGCACGTAGATCGTTAAAGGAGTCCCTAGAGGATGTGGAGGATGTCCTTGACCGTGTGTCGGTTGAGACTTCCGATGTCGGTGAAGTAGATGAAGGTGATGAGGGTTGGGTAGAGTCAGTCGAAGTAGAAACAGAAGACGATGCATAATTTGAAGGTGGTGCATCTTCCGGCAACGGAATGCTATATATCAGACTGAGGATATTCATGCGATCCGCGTATGTGTCGTGCTATATGGGGAAAAACAGGAAAAGAGATAACCAACCGTTGAGACTTGGACAATACGACGAGGCGTGCAAGTCGTGAACTCACTATTGCCTTGAGACGTCTGACCTCTTCCTCCTGTGCCACCACACTTCTGCGACGGCCATTCTTCTTCCGACCACTCTCTGTGCTATCCTCTCCTCGCATAACACGTTGCATAACCTCGCTCAAGAGCGCAACACTCTTCCCATAGGCCAAAACAGCCCCATAGGGATCGTCGTTCGTGGAGTCCAGTTGAACTGCTTGACGGGCGAGTTCCAGAGCTCGTGTCAAAGCACTGCGTGATGAAGGCCGTCGTTCTGAGTTTGACTTGTCTGTGCGAGGTAGAGATGGAGACAACAGCAGTCGATCAGGGACGATATCGTGCGTCTGCGCGGGGCTCCCGCCGGCGGCCCTCAGCATTGAAGGCGGTGGTGGGTCCAAGAGATTATCGGTAGAGGACGATGCAGTCAAAGAAGATGGAAAGTTAGCTACTCTTGATTGAGAGAAAGCAGCTACAGCAGTCAAATTTGCCGATGCAGAAGGGCGGCTGTACTGCTGTAGTGAATCATCTTCGTCTGTGTGAAAGAAGGAAGGTTCGTGGCTGGAATCGGAATGTCCGTCGTACGACTCGACTTGCAGTGATGAGATTGGGGGTAGATGAGGAATGGGCAGCGCGGGCGGAGGACCTGGAGGAGGTACATGCACGATCGTAGAGCGTCTACGAGAGGCAAGGGAAGCGTTGGTGGATGGGGCATTATGACTCTGAGAACCGTGCCATTCGCGTGGTCTGTGGATGATGGACAAAGGCCTGGTACTGACGTCGAGTTCCATAGGCATGAGGAGTGTGCAAGGGAGGTAACGTCGGTGGTTGGTTGTCCTTTAGTAGGCCCGGGGCTCTCTCCTTGTTGAACAAGCTTGCTGTTCCGGATCGAGTTCGGCCAGATGGTGAACTGCGCGCAACGCTTGAGATAACGAAAGCGAAAGATGGCTGCCTCCACCCTCGACGACGAACGAAGGAACCAGGAGAGAGAGATAGGACGGGGAACGGAGAGCTCTGCAAGTGACGGTCGCTGCAAAATGCTTGTCGGTCGATCGCCCGATTGGGTAATTCCAGACTCTAGAGGCTATTTAGGTCGAGAGAGACAGTTCGCATTCCACTATCAGTGATGTTGACCAGGACCGACGATGTTGCAGAAGAGACCCCTTGTGTCATGAGCAGAGCATAAGCACGTATGCGGACACAGAGTTACAAGTATCCACTGTGAGAGGCAAGTACTGCTGCCATTTGCCAACAATCAGCTATGCAGGTCATGCGGTCCGGGGTAAACAATTTATTGGTCACATCTCGGCTACTACTACACGGGAAGAACAACAGAACTCGTAGGGCTGACATTGAGTGGAAAGGAGGTAGGAATGCTGCAGATTAGAGACAGGACGTCCAGAGACGAGACGGAGATCAACATTGGTATCATCCCATGAACATGATCAGAACTTCAAGCTTCAACATCAGGCGCTCCTTACCACTTTGATGCTACGATGGTGTAAGTATTGACAGAAATACGTTGCGACAGTTCGCATGCAACTAGAGTACATATCTGTCCCGCGCTGCACGTTGGTTACCAGTATCTCAACGGACTCGAGTTGAGAACCATCGATGGGATTGCCATATGACAGTGTACTATTACTGGCGCTATAGAAAGGAATGGAACGGTCTCAGTATAACCAGTGATGTCACAATAAACACGGACGAGGAACGGTAGAAACAAAAGAGAGCGTTAGAGAAGCCAGGCATGATGAGCATCGGGTATACCATTCCTAGCAATACTAGTAGAAGAAGTAGACAATTATCCAGAGGATTGAGGCATACGAGTGCGTCAAAGGCACAGACGAAACAAACAAGGGGTAAAAAGCACCAGCAGCTTGAACAATCGAGGGTATCATGCACGCGTTTCGGCGGATCAGTCGCGGAACTCAGCTTGAGAACCTTGCGCAGCCAAACGGCTCTCGAGATTCCTATCAAAGACAATATAAGTATTCGCAGATCAATATAATTGTAATCGACTGACCTGAGTGACTCTTCCTTCGCCAATAGTTCCTGCCTCTTCTCGTTGATCTCGCGTTGGACACGCAGCTCGATTTCGCGCAACTGTATGTGACATCAGCAAGATAACATCCACGCATACGAGATGACTGACCTTCTCCTCCTCCCTACGAAGCTGTTCTTCCTTGAGGCGAACACTTTGGGTGGCCAGTTCCTCAGGAAGAATGGAAGAGTCCCTAGCGTCAAGCAATGAGTATCATTTCCTTGCGAGGCAAATGACAAACTTACTGTGTCTCGGAGTGAACAGTACGCGAAAGCTTCTCGGTACGATAAGTCTCGTATAGGACATCGTGCGTCAAGGCCTTCAGGTCAGACAGATGGGTGCTGCGTACATTATTAATGACCATTAGAGTGCCCAATCTGAGCATACTCACTTGAGAAGGGCACCACGGAGTCGGCTGAAGTCAGAGTGTTTTGGGTTGTCAACTTCAACGATACCCCATGGGTAGATCCTGGCGCGAACGGGTTCACCGTCGATCTCAACTTCTTCCTCTGAGCCAATAATAGAGAAAGGCATCATGGCCTGCGGATACGCGTGAGACATGAACACAATCGAGTAGTGAGCAGCGTACGCGGAGTTCACTGTTATCCTGGATGGTATCCTCATCGTCTTCTTCTACATCATATGGGAAGTTGTATACCGGAATGTCGTAGTACTCAATGTCTTCCATGATCTAGAAGGAAGTTAGAAGACGCGAATACGAGATTATGCGGCATAACGAACCCTTTTCTTGAATCCCCGCAATTCGCTTGGGGTCAGGGAATCGGCTTTACCAATAACGGGAATGACGTTGACACGAGGAGAAAGACGACGCATCAGCTCAATATCCATTTCCCTCAGACTGCAAAGAAGTGATGAGAAACGTTAAAGTCCTCCGAATAGAGCGTGTTAACATACGCGTGGCCAGTTGGGGGGATGAAGTAGAGCAAGGCGTGGACTCTGTTGTCACGGAAGCGAGGGTTACGCTTAATACGAGACTCCTCCGCCAGAATATCGTCGTACTGGCGCTCGAGGTAGCCAACGATCTCCTGGAAGCTGTTATTGGGAGGTTAATCAAGGTGTGATACGTGTCCAGCCAATTTAACGCACGCAAACTCGTTGTCGATGTTGTCACCAAAGCCGGGAGTGTCAACAATGGTGAGAGCGATCCTAACACCGTCCTCCTCCAACTCTGCAGACGCCTTGTCAGAAGGGGTCTCAAGCGTGATGAATACACTGTACGCACCAACATTGACCGGCTTGATCCTAATGCCTTCTTCAACGTGAGCGGTCTCGGGACTGTCGGAAACCTTGTGGGGGAGAACTTCAGACTCGCAAAGGGTGTTCACGAAAGTGGTACGACCAGTGCCAGAAGCACCTGTAGACAAAGAAAGACGGTTGCCAACACGGCTTAAGCGTTGGCGTTGGAAAAAGCGATTCGTATGTACTGACCAACGGCCATGACCGTGAACTGGACACCCTTCTTGACCTTGTTTCCTCTGCGTCTGCCGGCGAAAGACATGGTGGCGAAGAGAGAGTGAGTGTTGTGCGTTAAAGAGACTGCAGAGCTGGCGGGGGGCCTTCGTTGGCGGCGAGGGAAGACTGGGCAAGTTTAGTCGCGCTCATTCAGACTCCGCCCTCCGCTTTAGGAAGCTCGGCTACATCCGACGCTTGTGCTTGCACGGTCATTCGAATTCGCGAAATCTCTAACAGGAACTTGCATCTACGAGTCGCAGTCTTTTGTCTCTGAATTACCGTCCAAGTCTTGCTGAACCTCGTCGGATGATTTCTTCTTGTTTGCATGCTCGCAAATACCCATTCTCGTCCACTCTTTGGTCAAGTAGACCGAGACACTTCGTTGCAACTGCCGTCCTGCAGTCACAGCAAGAGGGGGTCATTGAACAGCCTGCATCGAAACGACAGGCAACCAAAACCAGAAAGAAGTTGACCGACCTCCCAAAGACGCGTCTCGATGTCAATGGAATTCCCGCTGCACCTTTGTCTGCTTGGGAGGGAGGCCTCGGAAACCCCAGTGTGTAGTCTCATAAGTATAGTGCATGACTCTTACTCATATGGCCACTGCATCCTTTTGCGAATTATCTTGATTTGCTTGCTTTGTTATCAATGAATGCTGCCTCTATGTTTTAGGGCCTATGTCACGTCTCGTCTCCGTGAGTAGTGAACAACCGGGAGACACCTCTCCTGAACCCTCGATCGCGCCACAAACGCGCACGCGACGACGTAGAAAGACCCCACTGCATGGTCAGCCTACAGGTAGATCATCATACCACCTTTTCAGACTGTATACTCATTGGGTGATATCAGAGGAAACTGACGCAAACTCCATTTCTCTTCCTCAAACTCCGCTGGCAAACGATATACTGGGCAACCTGGACCGCTTCCCGCATTGTATATTGTTGACAAGAGTTGGACAATTCTACGAGGTACTTGATCTCATTGAGGACATGGTCGTATCTCATTTGCTTTCGACACATAGTCTTACTTCGATCAAGCTCCCGAAGTGGCGAAGCTGCTTAACATCAAGTTGACTACGAAGGCATGGGGTGGTAGCCGCGTTCCAATGTGCGGTTTCCCCTTGATGCATCTTGACAAATACCTCAAGATACTGGTGCAGCAACAACAGCGTTTTGTCGCTATCTGCGAAGAATTTATGCGCGACTCTTCGGCAGGTCCTAAAGGAGGCTTTGACCGCAGGGTCACCAGAATTGTCACGCCTGGGACACTCATTGACGAGCCCTTTCTCAACCCTTACGAGAACAACTATCTGTTGGCCGTCGCGCATCTACCGGGCCCCCAATCAATGGATGTAGTCGGTCTTGCTTGGATCGACGTCTCAACTGGGGATCTCTTTACACAACATACCCCTCCTGATGGTCTACGAGATCACTTGGTACGAATCAACCCCAAAGAGGTTATTCTGGATGCATGTCTGCATAAAGACCCCGCTCACCCTGTGTCTCAAATTCTCGCGGAGGAAGATTTCTTAACGTCTTATACATCCCCGCGAACTTCACCACCGGCCGAAGAGTTAAAGGCGCAGTTAGACGACGACGACGTCACTTCCCATTTACACTGGCCACGCTCCCAAACACAGGTCTTGACGAGCGCAGAAGTTGCAGCGATGCAACTCTTGACATCCTTCATGCACGAAAACCTTCTCGAACACATGCCACAGTTACCTGCTCCCCGACGGGAAGCTACCATGTCCAGAATGCAGATCGATGCTCATACAATCAAGGCACTGGAAATTAGAGAGACGATGGCTGAAGGAGGCACTTCAGGGAGCTTAGTTAGTGTCATCAAAAGGACAGTAACATCTAGCGGTACTCGCCTGCTGGCCAGATGGTTATGTGAGTCTCGTACATATGATTTCATATCGACCGGGACTTACTCGGTACACCAGGTTCTCCAAGCACATCACTCGTTGAGATTAATGCTCGACAGTTGTTGGTTTCATTCTTCAAACTGCGCCCTCATCTTCGAGCGGATTTGATGCAAACCCTTCGTGATGCAGAGGACGTTACTCGAATCGTACAGAAGTTCTTACTTGGGCGTGGCGACTTGGACGATCTCGTCTCAGTTCAGAGGACGATAGGGATGTGGTCTTCGATAAAAACTCGGATCCAGCTCGAAAAAGATATGGAGCAACGGGAACGTGGAGTCGCAGAAGATGCATGGGCTAGCATCGATATCCTTCTATCTAGGATGCTGTCCCTCAGAACACTTGCAGATCGAATAAGTACTGCGGTCATAAGACGACATGAAGACTTCGAAAACGAGGACACGTCAGCTCCAGACAGCGGACCTCGTAGCCTTGGTGAATGGACTATCAGCCCTCAGTGAGTCGTCTTGCGGATGATCTATCCTATCATCTGACCCAGTACCTTAGGTTTTCTCCGACACTCGAAAGATTGCATCAAACACTTGCTAAGCTCACATATCAACGAGAAAGTCTTGAACACGAGCTTCAGACCCTATATAGTATGTATACTCAAAACTGCTCAAGCCTTTCTGTTCTCAGCGCTCCGATTGACTAGCCTGCCAGACGGGCCCTCTTTAACTTTACGAACATCTCCTCAGCATGGATTTCATGTCCATGTTGCACGGTCCAAGCGGGACGCCTCCAGACTGAAAGCAGAACCCTCGAAGTTTACAGTCCTCTCTGAATCTGCCAGCACATGTAGCCTGTTCTATTCGGTTGGTCCATAGTAGAGTATGTCATGGTATCCCTTATCCACGTTTCATATCTACAGGAGTGGTCAGTCCTAGGTTCCAAGATCCTGGATACCTCCACGTCTATTCAAGTCGCCGAACGGGAAGCTTTCGGTCTCCTGCGCAACGAGGTATCTGAGCAGTAACACTCGAATCGCCTTGCTCATACGCTCATGTGTCGTCAGGTCAATGCGCATACTACAGATCTAAGAAGAAACTCTCGAATTTTGGACGAATTAGACGTCACCTTGGCTTTTGCTAATATCGCAGAGGAATACAACTTCGTGAGACCCACAATGCGAGAAGAGTACGTGGTCTGTAATATTGAAGCGCAACTATCATTGACGTCCCCGCAGCACATATTATTGCGTAGAGGAAGGACGACATCCCACTGTAGAACTCGGCTTACTTGGATCAGGAAGAGTTTTCACTCCCAATACGGTTTCCTTCACGACTGATGGACCAATGCACATTATTACGGGTCCTAACATGGCCGGAAAGTCAACATTACTTCGTCAAACGGCGCTGATCGCGATCCTTGCTCAAACAGGGTCGTTTGTACCTGCTCAGTCTGCTCAGATAGGTATCGTGGACCGGGTCTTCTCTCGGATAGGTGCGAGGGACGACCTGTTTCGCGACCGAAGCACTTTCATGGTTGAGATGCTCGAGACCGCTGATATTCTCCAGCGGGCCACTCCCCAAAGTTTGGCAAGTGCAAAGTATCTTGATCCGCTTCACGAGTCTTACCGAGTTGCAGGTCATTATGGACGAAGTTGGCAGAGGTACCACTGTTACGGATGGTGTCGCCATCGCGTTTGCTACTATTCATCACTTACTTACTGTCAATCGTTGCCGCGCAATGTTTGCAACCCATTTCCACGAGCTGGCTGACATGCTGGGATATTCCGATGATCACAATGGCCGAGGCGCATTCGAACGGGTACGGTTCTACTGCACGGACGTAGACGAGACCTCGGTACGAGCCATTTTCGTGCCCATGCAACGAGAGCTGACTTTTGCATGCTTAGGATGGTTTCTTCGCGTACTCCCATCGACTGAGACCCGGTGTCAATAGGGACAGTCATGGGCTGAAGGTGGCGCAGCTTGCAGGGATGCCCCCTTCTGCCATACAAATGGCGTCCGACGCCGTCTCTTGGTTCAGACAACGTCCGTTGTTCGAAAAGGACAAGACTCATTTACGAAATTTGGGGCAGTCACTCATTTCGACACAGCAAAATCCGTAGTATTCGTACATTATATCCAAGTAATCTACCATAATTTTGGAGTCGACACAACATACCCTAAGGACTAGTCGATGTGAGCACTAATGTGGTTTAATGCAGATCCTGCACGGAGCCATTTCAGTTGGTCTTTGGACATAGTATGTTTCGTGGGGATGGTGAAGATCTCGCCGTTACGCTTAGTAACTTTGAGAGCAATCTCAGCGTCGTATGAGCCGTTCAGCAAGTTTGCAAGTCCGTGGGTTTCGACGATATCACCGGAACCAATTCGAGAGTAATCTGCCTTATCAGCAAACCACAAGGGAAGGACGCCTTGTTTCTGCAGAGATAATGAGACAACATGTGCACCAATTGACATACGGTGAACTGACCTTCAAATTGGTTTCGTGAATACGAGCGAACGAACGTGCAACAATCATTGCGCAACCTAAACCAAGGGTCAAATTGTATCATGCTCGAGTACTGCATAGGCACTTACCATAAAACCTGGGCTGCAACGCAGCATGCTCTCGCGCACTACCCTCGCCATAGTTGTCGTCAACGACAAGAGTCCAAGGTTGCTGTCGAGCTTTGAAACGTTTCGCAACGTTAGGAATGGTATCGGTCTCGGTCTGCGTGGCGTCATGGTCGTGATCCCATGCAACGTTCACCTCGCCGCCCTCATCGTTAGTGGCCTGGTGGAAACATGAGCACCGAAGGGCGAAACATGGACTCGAATGCAGCTCACGGTGATCACTGCATGCGATCGGTCAGCATTTGCAGCAGAGAGATAGAAAAAAACTTACGAAGATTCTCAGAAATATTGCTGAGATGGCCTTTGTATTTCAACCACGGTCCCTAGTCAACAAGTCAGACAAGGTTCCATAGTCTCGCATTAAGATGCACTGACAGCAGCGGAAATGTGATCCGTGGTGCATTTTCCTTTGACTCTCATCAGGACTTTCAGGTTAGGAAGCTCCAACCCTCGAGCGTTTGTACTTCCAAAATAGCTCGTGAAGGGTTCTAACAGTTCCAAGCGCTGCGAGCCTTCCTTTATGACTACCTGAGTTTCGGGTTGGGGCACAGGCGACGGCGTCGGATAGAATGAGGCCTCACCGGCGGTGAAACCATTCGCTGGCAAGTCTTGGCCCTTCGGTGGTGAGAACTTGAATGATTCGCCGGTCGGAAGGCGAATAGAATCTGTCGCAGGATTGAAAGACAGTTTTCCGACAAAGGACATTGCGGTTACGATGGTTGGGGAGGCCAGAAAGTTCATAGTCAAGCTATTACCGTCGTTACGTGCCTTGAAGTTCCTGTGTTCAAGATAAATAATTGAATTGCAGAGGATATGGGAAAGTCGTTACCGATTGAAGGACGTTAAGATAGCTTGGATGCCTTTTCAGTAGAGGATACTGTGTATAGAATTTTTCACTCACCATTTTCTTCTCCCTTCTTGTCATCACGTTTCCACTATCAAGAATGTGAGACAAAGAAACGGCTCGGAAATCAAAGGGACCGAACCTGCCCAATACAGGGACCACATGCGTTTGCGAGCACAAGAGCACCAACATCTTCGAGTGAGCTAGTAACATTGTCACGTTCCATCGTCGCTCGGATTTGCTCAGACCCTGGGGTGCAAAGAAACGGTACCTGTAGACAGGATAGCACTGAGAAAACAGGCGCCTCCCCAATGAACTATGCTTACCGTTGTCTTCAAGCCGACGGCCTTGGCCTGTCTGGCCAAATCCGCAACGCTAGTCTACGCTTGGATGAGATACACGAATGTGTCAGGACTGGAGAGTACATACCATGTCCTGGTAAGAGGAGTTTGTACAAGAACCAATCAAACCGGCGGAGATCTCATCCTTCCAACCTTTCTCTCGTACCATGTCACCGAACTTCGATAACGGCGTTGCAAGGTCGGGTGTGAATGGTCCGTTTATAGTTGGCTCCAAGTCTGATATATTCTAGTGGATAAGGTCAATGATGATAGAATAGGCCGAGAAAGGAAGCGTCCTTACAATTTGAATGACTTCATCATACTCGGCACCTTCGTCGGCTGACAGGAAACCGTTTAAAGCAGCGGCATCAGCAGCTCTGGCCACAGGTGCACGACCGGTGGCATTCAGATAGTCCCGCATGCTTTTACCGTACGGGAAAGTGGACGTTGTTGCGCCGACTTCAGCGCCCATATTTGCCACCGTAGCCAATCCTACACAGAACTTTAACACCTAATTAGTAATTCTAAGGTTATTGCATACCAGTACAAGACTGTGTGAAGACTCCAGGTCCGAAATATTCCAGGATACGACCAGTTCCACCCTATGAAAGAATATTAATAACCGCGGTTCACGATTAGAAACATGCTTACGCGAACAGTGAGCTTGCCAGCCAGATGCAAGATCAAATCCTTAGGTGTTACCCAACCATTCATTTCACCAGTCAAATGCACGCCTAAGATATCGAGATCAGTGAGTCATCCAAGCAACAATGCGTGCCCAGAATCCCGACCAGTAATCTGAGGTGCTTTCAGTTCCCATGGGGTCCCTGTCAAGGCATCGACAGCGTCCGCCCCACCAACACCAATTGCTAGTAGACCGAGACCGCCAGCGTTCGGGGTATGCGAATCTAGAGTCACTATCAGTTCGTAAATGCTTAAAGAATCATTGCAAAAATATGTACCAGTGCCCAACCTATGATATCGGTGATCAGGATGAGGTAGGATGAAACGATAGCCGACTGCACTTACATGAGCATTCCTGGAGCAGCATAATTCTCGAGGACAATCTGATGTATAATTCCAGAGCCAGGTTTCCAGAACTCGATCCCATATTTCCGCGCAGCACTCTCGAGGAAGTCAAACACCTCTTGATTTGTTACAATGGACCGCTGCCAGTGTATGTATGCATGAGCACGCAAGCTCCTCGTAGGTTTGATAATACTCACTGGAAGATCAGCTTCTGCTCCACTGAGAGCTTGGATAAGATGATCACAGTGAATGCTGGCGGGTACAGCACATCTATCCATGCCTGCACTCATGAACTGCAACCTGCGGACATGTGAGCATACGGTACTTCTCACAGAAGTAAGACTTACAGTGCCATCCTAAAGAACGTATGAGCCTTATTTAAGTACAGGTAGAGATCAAGACAGATAGAAGACGGACTGTGCAGAAGCATCCTGCATTGCCACCCTCTGCGGTTTCAGCTGCAGATATGTCTCCCCTCTCTTCAACACTCCATTGTCCAACGTTTCTTCCGGGCGATGAATATGACTGTAAAGAATCTTCTCCGCAAGCGTCAGTCGCCTTCCGTTCAAGATCTTCCTAACTTTCGCCAAGTTGTCCTGCAGCTGAGCGTACGGAGGCGTGATGGATGTACAGTCTTTTCCTGGTAGAGCTCGAGTGGAACGAGTAGCATAAGTCCTGTGCCTGCAGCTGGATTGCACACATCTCCTCAGCGCAAAAGAGGACATCTGTGCTGAAGACACCAAAGCAGCGACGACAATGACCAGGAGCTGGACTAAGATAGTGTTACACTGTTACCATTAGTGCGAGCCAAAAGTTCAAAAGTTCTGGCGGAGTCACTGGCACTTCAAGAAATAATTTGGACCGGGCCGGCCATGCCGCTAACGCTACACTACAGCACCAGTCGACGTCAGCTCTCCTGTTACTAGACTCTACAAGTCGTATACACATGGCTATGATATACAGACAGGACATGGCCCCAATGATAAATTCGCAAACTTTTCGACAGCAGTACCATATAACGTCTTACGTTGGACTCGGAATAGTTCCTTTCAGCAGCAACTGCCTACTCGACGGTCCTACCATGACACCGATTGCACCACTTGGAACTTCCCACCTCTGTGTCACGACGTCCCAGATAGACACATCGTATCTTGACAGGTGGAAGCTGACTTGGCGTGACTCTCCTGCGGCGAGGTACACGCTGTCGAATCCCTTCAATTGGGAAGGGGGCGAGTTGGCGGAACTTGGGAGAGACACGTAGAGTTGAGGGATCTGCTCTTCGTATGAGCCAATGAGTTTGAGACAAGACACAATTATTTTACCTCGTGCCCTCCAATGGCACCAGTATTCTTGAGGGTAAATGTCACGGCGATGACCTTCGTGTGCAATCTATATGCAGCCGTCAATACGCAAAATTTGCATCGTAAGAGCACATGAGAACGCACTCCAAATCAAGGGAGGAACCGTAACCGCTGCGAGGTGTGCCTCCAGCGGCAGAGCCGGAAACAGATAAGCTAGAGTAGGAAAACGTCGTATACGACAACCCAAAGCCGAACTCATAGCGAGGAGTAATATTGGCCTTTCTATAGTTTAGCATGCGTCTGAATGACGTGAACGTATACTCACAGCGTCGAAATGCCTATAGTCGATGAACAGCCCTTCCGTATAGTTGATTTGAACTATATTCGCTGATGAAGTGTAGTCTATCTTCGCGCAATAGTCATCGATAGATTTTCCAACTGTGTATGGTAGCCGTCCGCTGCCTCGCTGGTGAGTGATACCGAACATGTACATAAAAGCTTCCGATCATCGGTTACCTTGGATTGTAGTCACCATAAAGGATATCGACCAGAGAATTTCCTGGTGTATAAAGTCAGATCATGGAGCTTGAGCAAAATGCGTACGAGGTATTTACCTGCTTCTTGTCCTGGAAGACCGCTCCATACCTGGGAATGCGCATTAAATATACTGATCAGTGTACGAGCAAGGAATGCGCCGTACCAGAGCCGTGACATTCGGATTGTCGATCCACGCCTCTACGATTATGGGTCCCACAGTGTTGACAACCACAACGGTGTTCGGGTTCACGGCGGCGACAGCATTAATGAGAGCATCCTGCGTGCAGCGTGAACAGTCTCAGAAATGATGAAGACGCGATTGAACCCTGAACTCTTACCCCATCGTACCAAGCCTGTAAATCATTTCGATCTCCGTCGTTGCCGTCAACGGGTGTTCCCAGTTCGCCACTGTCTGCAGTGACGAACACGAAAGCAACACTCTTCCCAGTAACTGTTTGCACGGCGGCATCCAAGTCAGAGTCGCTCAAAGATGACGAAACCTCCGAGCCCTCGGATGTAGCTCGCGTTGAAATTGCATCGACAGGCTATCGCGAGCTGGGTTGTCAGTCACGGCCTCATGTAAGCACCAATGGTAGAAACATTACCGCAATTAGGTATGGGAAATCGGCAGTGCTGAGTAGAAGGTCAGTATGAAGTGTCTCAGAGCAACGCGCATAAATCATACCCGCTTCCCCAACCCTCGGCGAGTACACCTGTATTGCAGGCGTGTAGAAAACAGCTAACGTTCCACGTCACATTCGATAAACACATATAGCAACGGCAAATGAAATTACCTGTTGGGTCCCCAGAAGTTCGAGCCAGCTCCGGAACCTGACAAGCAGGAAAGGGCATCGTTAGGAGGCGATGCCAACGCCGAAATATCATGTTGGAAACCCACCGACGATAGCTATTGAATGAGGCTTCCTAAGAGGTAGCGCGTTACCAATATTTTTCAGAAGGACAGTTGATGTAGCTCCAATTGTTCGGATTAAACTGAATGATTGTTGAGCCAAGACTTCAGGTTCGCTATGAATTATAGCGACCTACGTCTTATGATCACCCTGCACATCTACGGGTGGATGAAATACTCCAAGAGGGTCCCTCGTGTCAAAATTGACCGCGGGATAGCCAGAATCCTGACCCAGTAGGTACCTGTATTGGGGAGACAGGTCATTGAGGGTGAATGGATGATCAAATGCTTTTCGTACCACGCCGCTAGAATCCGTGTAGCCATATCCTACAGAGCTCATTGTATCAGTTTTTTTGACATGGTCGTGGCGGAAACTCACGTCTATGCGAACGTTCGTTATTTGGGACTGAGAGACCGCTGTTACCAGGTTGGAACCGAAGGGGCTAACTTTCAAATTAGAGAGTCAACAAACAGAGTCAACAAGTAGCCCGACTTGTACCTGAGGCCTAACGGAGCTCCTGGCATTGTCATCTAGCGCATCATGTGAGCAGGTGACGACGTTCAACAAGAGCACAAAACTGACATCAAGGCCTTGGTTGGCAGCGTCCGTGGAATGCGTGGCAGACCAATCTGACGAGGAGTGTTAGAGCTTGCGTTTGGTCGCAGCGGCAGCTTCAAACAGTTACCTGACATGATGTCTAGTACAAATTGTGTCAGAATAATACCTGCAGTAAAACGACTCTAGACCCACAGCCTTGGAAAGCAAGCTCTGTTTTCAAAAGCCCGTTCAACGTGTTGTTGTTCTGACATGCAAATGTGCCGTTGACTGTATTCGTGGTGATCAGGACGTCGGCATCATACAATTCAACCGCAACTTCGCTCTCACTCTGGTCTAATCAAAGGTAGTTCAGCGAGGGCAGACAAGTTAGTAGAAGAGGAAATACTCACTATAACTGCACATCACTGATGCCACATTCGCTTGCACACTGCGCAGAAACTCGTATCCTATAAGCTAGTGATCAAGCTTATTTTTGGTCGGGTAACTCACTGGATGAAGGTACACTTCATGTTGCTAGCAGCCGCTCAGCATCAACAGTCGTGTATGCACCATCGTAATGAACCCACCGTGCTAAAGCATCAATTCAGATAAACGACTAGTTACGAACGGGACAATCACATACCGGTCGTCAACGTTAGACGAACTAGCGTCACGCGAGTGCTCCTGTTCACTATTGAGGAATATAAGTCAAGACCCAGCAGTTGGTATATGACAATGAGGGATCATGAAGCATACTCGCGCACTTGTTGATGATATGTTTGGCAACTGCTTGTACACCCTGGGATTGTATACCCATGATTGTTTCGTACGCCCCTTCACCCGAGAGATACGGGTCCCCGCCAAATCTGAAGGTGGAAAATGATTATCAGCAATTTGAACAACGTAGTTTCATGGTTAGACTAACCCCTCCCAGGCTCGCCCAGAGGCAGGAGCTCGCATCAGATTCCTGCATGCAAAGGTTTATAGCCCACGAGACAAGGTCAAAGATTATGGAGACGTACATCATGGGGCCTAGTTGGACTTGAATACCTACGAAAACGAAATCAGAAATGAACGTGTAAAGTTGATCAAAATCCATAGCTTTACCCTTTCCTCTGAATTCGGCTCCCATTGCAGAACCTCGAGCCCTCATCAAGGTCTTATTAAATCTAGCGAAAAACTATGCTAAGAGTGTTTCACTCAGGTAAGAGTGAAGCGAGCGTACGTGGCTGCTACATTGATTCCTCTGGAAGAAAGTCCGCATATATCAGGGAATGTAAAATCGGACGAGGAAAATACTCACGCAGGGAACACCGATACTTTATCTGTTCCGCGTACACCCAATGGACTGTCTGCATCGGTCGCAAGTCGGTCAGCAATTGATAGTGAAAATGGAGTTTGGCATACCTTCGAGGCACAGACCAGGGAAATTGATTGTAGAGATGGACGGTGTGTTGCCAACGCAAGGACCTTCCAAATCGGATAAGTCGCCATCTGCTCCACACCGTAGTTGCACGAGACCTACCAAGCATTGTTCCAACCCCTGGAATTTCCATGAGCACTTTTCTCATTGGTAATGATGAAGCTCGTACCTGTGGTCAATGACACTTTGTCGTTCAAAGTTAATTTTGCAACGGCAGTCCTGGCCTGCACGTTTCTTGATGTCAGTAAGCTTTTTGTAATTCAAGCGCATAGAGAGACCTTTGAATACGCCGTTTCCCATTCAGAAGAAGCAACTGAGTATGAAAAGCCGAGGTTACAGCTAGAGAAAATCCTCTATGCAAAGGTCACACTACCGGCGGTGACAAGAATTAGCCCTGACACACTCACAGGCTCTAGCAGATATTGGATGCTCACCACCTTGCCCACGACATGCCTGGAGGGCGATGAACAGCGGGTAGGTTACAATCAGACTGAAGCTGAGACTGAACATGGTTGGGATTTGCGTCGAAGAGGGACCGCGTGTGCATTCGGGATGGTTTTATAGGCGAATTTTTGGAGGGCTTGATCTGTAGACTCGGAAGGTGTGACAGCAACTGAACTTCGCCATAAAGGGTAGGGACACGACCCGTTGCCATCCCTGCCACATGAACCAACGAATATGAGCGATCGGCTCTCTTCCACGAAAAGATGGTCGGTCTCAAGCAAACCCCATAAGTATCTGCCGTCACGCGCAGGGCGGTCGAAGGGTAAACTAGCAAAGGCACAAGAGATACCGTATGTGCTTCGCCTACGAGCGAGTCGTCATCACAATATTAATGAGACCATGGCCATATAATCAACCGTGGCAACGGTTGGTTCGAGCAGTCTGATGGGAGTCCAGGGACATTCGTCAATCCCAGTCCACGAGCCACTCCGTCCGACAGCAAAGGAGTGATGCATACGAGATGATATAAGTGAGACACGAGGGTCCGAGCAAGTGGAAGTCGTCGGAGAAGTTCAATGTACACTGGCAGATTGAGTTGCCTATCTCGGACGCTGATTCCTGATCGGTGGCTCTTGATCGACGCTTCCATGTGCGGCATCCTCTTCACCTGCAGTCTCTCGCACCTTGCAGGCCCTCCACAACACACCTCTCAACTAGGCCAAATCTTGCAGAAACTACGTGCAGAAAATTCGGCTCGAGGTCAGTGCCTAAGACGCAAAGATGAGTATATGCAGATCAACTTGGATCTATAGGACCCGACGCTCAGGACTCCTGCAACTTCGACGTCGATGGCTCCGAGCTGAGTTTCTTCTCGTCCGAGCTCCATCTTAGGGGAAACGAACATATATCACAACCTCATCGGAATGACAACGGTCACGTCTTATGCTGGAATGGCGAAGTGAGTTTTGCGATCTCAGATAATAAGCGCCCGTTTGGCTGAGACGAGAGGAGATTTTTGAAGGCATCGAGGTACGGTCCTTCTCGTTCGAATAGATCCACATTTTCTCATTTCCCCCAGATTTTGATCACAGAGAATGATGGTTTGAAACTCTTCGATTTGCTGCGGACTACGCGCTCAGCGGAAGAATTTAGAGATGTCCTAGCGACCATAGAGGGCCCGTAAGTGAGCTCTTTCATTATAGCACTGATCTCAAAGCTGAACACAAATTCTTGAAGTTATGCTATTGTATACTATCACGTAAGTTGCACTCAATACTGTGGTATGCTGCGTCTCATGAGAACCATATAGCCTATACTCCGTCGAATCTTCTTTGCCCGGGACCCTTTGGGAAGACGGTCCCTGCTTATTCACCTACCAAACGCTTCAAATCCTTCCATTATCTTGACCTCAGTCTCCTTCGGCTCACATTCACTGGTCGCTCCCGAGGAGCTTTCCACCGACTGCATACATTTCTTAGACGTTGATCGTTTGAGGACTGTCACTGTCAGTGCTTGCTTACTCCAGATGTTCCTTCAACTAACAGCTTGTCTTCAGACGCCAGATGCTTTTGTTGCCTCCATGGGTCGAATATCTCGTGTAGCCGAGGGGAACATCTCTCCCTTTGTAAGTATCGGTAGACTTCGATCCTTTTGTGGTGTTTATCTGAGTCCGTTATAGGCAGAATCGCGTAAAGTAAATACAAGTATACCTGACAATCCTCCAAAAACTGCAGATCTGGACAACATCCCTATGCACCTCTTGTCATCGGTAGATGGGCTCATTGCTCAACTGGATAGAAGCGTCATGCTCCAGACGTACAACATCCCACAGAGGTACATATTGTCTTTTGTTGTGTTGTTCCGCTGATCATTTTCTCTTAGTAGCGATAAGGGCAAAGCACGGGTTGCTGTGTTGTTCAGCGGCGGTATTGACTCCACCGTGCTCGCTTTCCTTGCTCATCGGTATGCGCATATCTCAATATTAGGGTTTTATGACCCCTGACCAATCTCCTCAGTTACGTCGAACCAGAGGAACCCATAGACCTATTGAATGTTGCCTTCGAGAATCCAAGGAAAATTCTAGTCAAGGCAGAGGGAAACATCGGTGGTCTGCCAAAACGAGAAAAAAAGGCAAAATTGAAAGATCGACTGGATTATTCAACGGTGAACATACAGTACGATGTACCGGATCGACTGACCGGTCGACAAGAGGTAGAGGAACTGAGACGGTTGTGTCCTGGGAGGACGTGGAATTTTGTATGTCTTCCTTCATTGATTTCATACGTGAAGTTAACAGGTGACGCAGGTTGAGATCGATGTACCTTACGATGAATCTCAAGCTGCTCGTCCTCGAGTCGAGGCGCTGATGTTTCCAGGGAGGACCATAATGGACCTGGTACGTGATTTCCTCGGTTCGCCAGTATAACGCTGATATATTGCAGCTCAGAGTCTTGCAGTAGCCCTGTATTTTGCGGCTCGCGGCCAGGGATACATACGGCACCACCCTACTGCAAATATGCAAGCGTATACAAGTCCAGCGAAGGTGCTGCTCAATGGTCTTGGATCTGACGAACTGCTCGGTGGGTATGGTCGACATCGTGCGGTATTCAACGCGGGTGGATGGCATGCAATGATCTCTGAGGTTCGTCTCATCCAGAAAGTTTCAGAATAAGAAACTGAAAATATTGTAGCTTCAGCTCGAAATTGACCGAATACCAACCCGTAATCTTGGTCGAGATGATCGTGTAATATCCTCTCACGGAAAAGAAACACGCCATCCCTTCCTGTCCTTGTCTGTCGTAGCATTCCTTGCAGAGCTTCCAGTCCACCACAAGGTAGACCCGAGACTCGCCGCTGGATTAGGCGAGAAGATGCTGCTACGATTAGCGGCGCGGAAGTTGGGTCTAGTTGAGGCCAGCGCGAGGAAAAAACGGGCTATGCAGTTTGGGAGTCATTCTGCACGGATGGGAGCTGGTGAGACTGACGGTAAAGGCGATATCAATATAATAGAGCAATGAAAATAGGTTTCATGAAACTGTAGCTTGGCTGGTGTTATAACTTGAAAGACAGCTTGATGCCTGAACTCGAAGGACTCGAATGACGTGAAAGAACCGGCATTCGGCTATAATTAGGCGCTTGCGACGTACCTCTTCCGTTCACTGACACTTCGACCTCTGTCAGTCTCTTTGAACAACTTAATGGCTCTCCAACTCGCCAACCGTCTAGTCAGTGAGTAGATATGACATACTGGATGTGTTCACATACTTAATTGCGCAATAGTTCCTCTGGGTGTTGCTGCTGCCGTCCTTCAAGCAAGTATCTACGATGTCCCAGGAGGTTACCGAGCAGTTATGTTCGACAGGTTTTCTGGTGTTCAAAATGAAGTTCGTACTTTCACCCTTTATATGAGACTGCTGTTGAAGTTTCTGGTAGGCCAAACCGGAAGGCACACATTTCCTAGTCCCTTGGTTGCAACGCGCAATCCTGTACGACTGTCGTATCAAGCCACGAGTGAGTACTTCATTGTACCGTATGATTCGCACATCTCATTATGACACCCTCTAGAATATCTCCACTACAACTGGATCAAAAGATCTTCAAATGGTCTCCATTACCCTGCGTGTTTTGTCGCGACCGGATGTGACACACCTGTCCAAGATTTACCAAAGCCTTGGAATGGATTATGACGAAAGGGTGCTGCCGTCCATTGGAAACGAAGTCTTGAAGAGTATCGTGGCTCAGTTCGACGCTGCAGAGTTGATCACGCAGCGAGAAGTCGTGCGTACTACTGTGATATTGTTAATTAACACATCTGACGGGTCTCCCGTGCTTAGGTCTCTTCAAGAATTCGAGAGGACTTGTTGCAGCGTGCTGGGGAATTCAACCTGACATTGGAGGATGTCTCTATCACACATTTGACCTTCGGAAAGGTGCGTAGACAGTCGACAATATAGTCACCTCAATACTGATGGTATCCTACAGGAATTCACACAAGTGAGGCTCGCTCTTTTGAACATGATTGACGTACCCTTATACTCTGACAGGCTGTGGAAGCAAAACAAATAGCTCAACAGGACGCGGAGCGTGCCAAATTTATCGTTGAAAAAGCGAGTATCAGCAAACTCGTGCAAGCATTATATTGACGGTATGATGTAGGCTGAACAAGAGCGTCAAGCCGCGGTCATTCGTGCAGAAGGAGAAGCAGAAGCAGCCTCGACCATCTCCCAGGCCCTGAACAAAGCCGGCGAGGCGTTCGTTGCTCTTCGCAAGATTGAGGCAAGCAAGGCGATAGTGCAGTCTCTGGCGAACAATCCGAATGTGACGTACATTCCAAGCGGTGGAGGAAACGTGCTGTTAAATGTGCCTACGGATGGCCGGCGATGATAGTTCAGTAGTAGTAGCTAGTACTACGAGTTTGCGCTGTTTGCAATGAGAGTACGAGCCCTTTCCCCACTCCCGCCAAACGTATCCCGCCGTACGGCGATTGCCGAGCGAGGAGCGCATAGCCCGCCTCGCTGCGGGGAATATTCTCGTCTTCACCGCCAGTGTCTCTCAGTCTCGTCTCTGACTGTCCTCTACTGTGTCTCTATTTTCTTCTCTCTCTCTCTGTTTCTCTCTCTCCTCCTCTCTGTCTCCTCTCTGTCTCTATCATCTGTCTCCTGTATTGGTCTCTTCCTTCTGACCTTTTCTCGGTGTCAATTTTTTTGCTGTAATTATCGTCGTCCATCGCATCGTCCCCCGTCCCTCGAAACTCACGAAACCCATTTTACAGACCTCACGATTTCATTATCTTCCTGTCATCATGAATCCCATGAGTCCTATGGGTGCTGCGGCTCCCGTACGTGACGGTTCTGTCTATATGAGCGAAGCTGACCCGGTGCACATCTCCCGATTATCCTCATCTTGTCGTTTTCATTACTTATAAACTTGCTTCTTCCCCCTTATATTGCCCTCTCTCTCCGGCGGATCACCTAACAGAGGCGCGCTCACCTTTACGTCGGCAATTTGAGTCCTCGGGTTACAGAATACATGCTTACTGAGATTTTCGCCGTGGCCGGACCCGTTCAACATGTCAAAATCATCCCCGACCGCAACTACCAGCACGGTGGTCTCAACTATGGCTTCGTTGAATACATGGACATGCGCGCGGCCGAGACCGCCCTCCAGACCCTCAACGGACGCAAGATCTTCGATACCGAAATCCGCGTCAACTGGGCCTACCAAGGTCAACAAAACAAGGAGGACACTAGCAGTCACTACCACGTCTTCGTCGGAGATCTTAGCCCAGAGGTCAACGATGAGGTCCTTGGAAAAGCATTCAGTGCCTTCGGTACGTTGTCGGACGCTCGCGTTATGTGGGATATGAACTCGGGCAAGTCTCGTGGTTACGGTTTCCTTGCGTTCCGGGACAAGACGGATGCTGAACAGGCCATTGCTACCATGAACGGTGAATGGCTTGGCTCTCGTGCTATCCGCGTCAACTGGGCCAACCAGAAGACCCAGGGTGCGCCCCCTACTCCTGGTCGACCCGTCGGCGCCGGTGGAATGGGTGGTGCTCCTGCTCCCATCAACTTCCAAGGCGGTCCCTTATCCTACGAGTCAGTCGTCCAACAAACGCCGGCTTACAACAGCACAGTTTACGTCGGCAACCTCGTTCCCTACTGCACGCAGGCGGATCTCATACCGCTTTTCCAGTCGATCGGCTACCTCTCGGAGATTCGTATGCAGGCAGATCGCGGGTTCGCCTTCGTGAAGCTGGACACGCATGAGCATGCTGCCATGGCGATCGTTCAGTTGCAGGGTCAGATGGTTCACGGAAGACCGATCAAGTGTAGCTGGGGCAAGGATCGGGCAGACGGTGGCGTGGGTCTCACTACTGGCTCTATTAGCCCTACGCCTACCGCTGCACCTTATGCAAACATGGTGAGTCTTGAACATATCTGTTCACCTCACCTCACCGTCTCAAGGAGCGCATATAGCCTATGTATGGGATGCCTCAGCCGAATACTTATGGCCAGTACGGTTTCGGTACGTATCTCCTTCGTCGGTGACGTTTCTCGCTCAAATTCAATCTTCCATAGCCGCTCCCGGGCTTGCAAGCCCCGCGACGACCGCTGGTGCGATGGGCCTGGGCGGAGGTGCTCAACCTGGTGCTGACCCTAGTGCTGCCTCCGGGCAGGCTGCGCAGGGACAATGGGCTAGCGATCCATCCTCGTATTATTCGAACTACTGGGGCGGTGAGTCACGAATATCAATTGGAGTACGGGCCGATCTGAGCTTCTATACTAGGGTATTATGGACAACAAGCCGGACAGAGCGCTGGCGATGGTCAACACCAAGGCGCTGCTTAACCAGTCATTGTGTACATGCAATGGACAACAGTATCAATCAGTATTACGACCATACGTCTTGTGCGGGGTGTTAAATTGTGCTATTATGAGTAACTCATTCACGCACTTCCTGGTGTGTCTTGTCTTGCCATGTGCGGTGCGACCTCCGCCGAAATACTGCTCGATTGTGATGTACTTGATTGCGCGGCGCGTTTACGGTCGAGCTCACACTTTCATAATTCCGTCATGGATCAAGAATCTGTAATGAATGGTATGGTATAGATTGTAGCTAACAGTGATATGCTCTTCGAACAACTACGCCGCATCGCCGCCGATAGCGTCACCGCTGAAGGATTGGCCACCCACGCCAGCAGTACCGCCAGGGATGTTCGCGATGTCCTGATCATCCTCTGCAACGCTGTTGATACTGCCACCTCTATCATTCCCCGTGTTGCCAGAGAATGCGTTGCCTCCGCCAAAACGTTGAGCTGTGCGACGAGATAGGCATATCAGAGAAGAGCAAGCATAAATTAGAGCAGGAACTTACGAGGGGCGTTGGGGGGAGGGGGAGGGGGAGGAGCCGCAGCGCCAGGGACTCCCGCTCCAGGAGCAGATCCGAACCCAGGTCCACGATTATGGAATTCTTCGACGTCGATCTCCCCGTTGTTGATGCTACCTCCTTCAGCATTGCCCACCGAACCAGAGTATGCGTTACCACCCTGGCCATTGTCGCCGCCACGCCCTCCCTCTGCAAGACCAGAGGTGGAAAATCCTCCTGCGCCAGCCAAACCGCCGTCGTTGTCGATATCTCTCTTGGTGAAGTCGAAATCATCGTTGTTGAACTGGAACTGGTTCTCGTCACCGCCGATGGCGTTGCCACTGGTGGTCGTTCCGGCATCTCCGGCAGTGTCTGACGATGTGACAATTAGAAAACTGGAGGCTATCAGACAAGAGCGTACTCACTGGATGTGGCAATGTTATCAATATTGCTGGTTCCAAGGTTATCAACGTCTCCTCCGTCGGAATTACCCGAGAAACCGCTATACGCGTTTCCTCCTGGCCCAAATCCACCACCGTTACCGCCAACAGCTTCTCCTGTGAAGGTGTCTCCTCCAGTACCAGCGGTGTCTAAGGCGAGATATATTAAGCAATCCTCAAGACCAACGGAAGAGCTACCACTCACTACTGCCAGGATTGTTTGTGATCACGCCGTCGGGTGTATCGGCGACGTTGAACACATCACCACCATCGACGTCGCTACTGCTTCCGGAGTAAGCGTTTCCTCCGGCGGTAGCAGAATCTGGGCTTTGACGAGCGTAGTTCTTGTGTTTGTGGTGAGTCTTGGAGCCGCGGCTGTCTCTATTCTCGAGGTCACGGCGCCTGCTCATTGGCACCGAAACTGGGAGGTGTGGGGTTGATGGGACGGCAACCATTTTGTTGGTAGAAGTAGGGGCACCCGCAACGAGGGTAGGGCTGACAGCCGCGGCTGCCACGATGGAGAAGGCGATGATGGGACTACGCATGTTGAGAGGACTTGAGGATAGTGACGGACGCTGTGAAAGAAGAAAATTAGGCGAGGTTAGGATAGAGGATGATGTGGGGGGAGAAAAGAAAGAGGGATGAACGCAGAAGCGTCACTATTCAGAGTATATATAGGGTCGGAAGCCAGTTTCACTGTCCGCCGAGTCTTCTGTGGGATGAACTTGACTGGGGCTGACCTCCAATAGAAGACTTGCCATTCCGGGCCTGTTGATACCCTAATGTGGAAGCACACCACTGAAGCGCCCGAAGACATCATGGATGTGGCGAGTCAAGAATCGCTGACCACTCGGATGGTAGGCCACGGTCGATGCAGAGATCCATAATGGTATTTCTGCATTTCTACGCTAAAGGATAAGAAAATCAAAGAGTTGAGTCTAGAACGAGGAATGGGTCAACTTGAAGATTAACGGACACGGGTACGGATCCACTTACAGACAGGTCCACCAAGAAACAGATACCGATAGCAACATGCTACTGCTGATACTCTGTGTTTGTCACTAGTCTTGGTACAAAGGTAACGGAGCCGCACAAGTCTTCGAGTGTCTTGAAGTTGATCGTCGTCGTCCGGTACTAACCATGGTACATGACAAGTACATGGCGCTTATACGATTGTTGAATCCCGTTTGAAAGAGTTTAAATCTATAAGCGTGGGAATATATTACCGCTAGTAGCATGTCAAGGATGAGCGCTTGATGTGCTTAAACCCTTCCCTCCGAGTCATTGTCAAAGTTACTGCCTACTGCGGCGTGCAACTAGCTTGATGGTTCCAAACTCGATTCAACCGTTCAAGCTGCTGTATCCACAAAGCCGAATCAAACCTAGTCTCCTTAGCTGACCTCGGTGCACTCAAACCCTGGAAAGTGCCCTCGTTATCCTCACTCTAATGTCTGGATCGTCGATCATGCATGATCGTGACTACGATTTTGTGCATGAAGTCGTCGGATGCGGTCTCATGTCTCTTCCGATACTGTGAGTGGCTGTTTCGAGATGCGGATACTGTCGCTGATCGTACCGGAATAGCGGGTGCGGTTCGGGCGGGAGGAACGGTGTGAGATCGAATAGGTCCGTGACGGTCCACCTCCACTTCCTCACTGCCACGTTCCGATCATTTGGCGGAAGCATACAGACTCGCTCAATCCGACAAGAATGAAGCTCGATCAGGGAGAGTGCCTGAAGAAACCTAGCTTACACTAGGGTTCATCGCGGGATCCATCGTCGCGAAGAGGCAAACGTCACGGCGTTCATGCAGACGACATAGTGGTGTATGTGAGTGCAGGTTCGAATGGGAGGCCTCACTAGACTTCCCACCGTTAGAAGGCAGCATAACCACTGCTGCAGTCGTCATGCGACGTTGTTGTGTACCCTTCTAAGAGCTGGCGGAAACATCATAAGCGGGCATAGAGGGTCATAGAGGTCATTGATCGGGCAACGCGGAGGTGGAGAAAGGGAGGGCGGATGCGGTACGGATGAGCAATGCGGGAATGCAACGAGCGGAAGTTTTGACCACCAACCGGTGTATCCGCCCGCCAAATGACGACACAGTAAAGGACATGGAAAACGTATAAATAGCCCCCAAGATTCGAGGATTTGAAGGAGTACCATTTTCCTTCGACTCCGAAGCATCACCTACCGCTGCTACAACTTCCAAAGCATCTTTCCACATCAACTACCTCTTTCACCTTTTCGCAACTCACAAGATGATCACACCCATGTTTAAGTCTTTCATCCTGCTCGCTGCAGTCTCTGCCGTTGTAGTCGACGCAGCGCCTGCTGCCCGTGTCGCTGCAGCTGGCCGTGGAGGCAACCGCGCAACACCTGCCGCACGCACTAGGCCGACGCCCACACTTCGTGCGGCTCCATCCACTCAGAACAGGCCAGGGCCTCCGGCTCCTAAGGCTTACACTCCTCCAGCGAGAACCGCTCCGACACCACCAGTAAATCCGACCGAGCCTACTAACCCCACTAACCCAACCAACCCAACCAATCCCACTAATCCTACGACACCGACCAACCCTACAACTCCATCCGATCCTNCCACACCAGNGAACCCCACCAACCCGACAACCCCTTCTGATCCTACCTCACCATCCAACCCAACGAAACCAGCGGACCCGACGACGCCAGCAGATCCAACGACGCCCGCAGACCCTACGACACCAGCAGATCCTACGACGCCAGCCGATCCCACCACTCCAGCAGATCCGACGACGCCAGCAGACCCTACTACTCCGGCTGATCCTACGACGCCTGCAGGCCCGACGACACCAGCGGATCCTACGACACCCACAGACCCCACCACCCCCGCTGACCCAACTACACCTGCGGATCCGACAACTCCCGCTGACCCGACTACTCCTGCTGACCCTACCACGCCTGCAGACCCAACTACTCCGGCCGATCCTACGACACCCGCAGATCCCACTACACCCGCCGATCCCACTACACCAGCAGATCCTACAACGCCAGCCGACCCCACCACACCAGCGGATCCTACGACGCCTGCAGATCCAACCACGCCTGCAGATCCCACTACACCTGCAGATCCAACCACTCCCGCAGACCCGACTACACCTACGGATCCTACGACGCCNGCTGACCCTACGACGCCAGCGGATCCCACTACACCCGCAGACCCAACAACACCAGCAGATCCTACGACGCCAGCAGATCCAACGACGCCGGCTGACCCTACCACTCCCGCAGATCCAACGACGCCAGCCGATCCAACCACGCCTTCAGACCCCACCACGCCTGCGGATCCGACGACACCTGCAGATCCTACCACGCCAGCGGATCCCACTACTCCTGCAGACCCAACGACGCCGTCGGATCCTACCGAGCCTGCTGATCCGACTGAACAGGGTAACAGCAACCGCAAGCGCGATTATACGGAAGGTCATTCTATTGTTCGTTCCCGCTTCTTCCGCCGTCTGTTCGGTGAAGGATTGTAGAGTGCAGTGGCGATAACTTGAGTGCTCGAGAGAAGTTGAAGGATTGGACTCTGACTATTTCTTTTGTTGTATCTTTCTTTTCCTCTATCTTGAATTTCGTATATAATACCCTTCTCTAATTTCATTTCTTCCTCCCGACACATTGCGTGAATGAGTGATTCTTTACTTGGATATAGGTTCGGCGGTGAGTAGTTGTAGACTCAGAGCTCAGGTAATGCTCATGAGTCATCGTTTTTTACGTATCGACGATAGCGTTAGCGAAGTTTGAAGTTGAACATGCCAGCCTCGTCACTTTCTTGAACTCATCTCGTCTCGACCACCAAACATCTTTTAACTTACTTTCCACCACGACAGCCTATTCTCTCTCAAGACCACTCGCTACACACCCACACTCGTTTCACCATCCGACTCGACAACATGCACAAGCTCAACTTGGTTCTGACTCTCGTCGCCGCTGCCGCCGCTGTCTCTGCTCGTCCCCTGGATGTCCCCGTCGCTGCAGGGAACAACAAAGATGTGACCAACCAGCAACATACTATGCCTCCGCTTCCCCATGAAGTGATGCCTCCTGCTGCCCAGAGGTACCGCCGCGCCGCTCACGAGCTGCTCTCGAACTCCGTAATGGACGGTCTTCAACAATCCGCTCCAGATACCCATAGTCTATCGGCCGTTCCAGCTCTTCCCGCTGGTGCCGCCCCAGACACACCAGCCGCACAGAAAGACGCACCCGCCGCACAGAAAGACGCTGCCGTCCAGAAGCCGCCCCCTCCCGTGCGGCAACAACCTGCCCAAGGACCTGACGAGAAAGTGGTGGCGAACCCTTCTACTAGTTCTACTAGCTCTCCTAGCTCTGTGTCTCCAGGATCTAGCGAGAAAGTGGCGACGAAACCCTCTACTACTTCTGTGTCGGGGAAACCGGAAAAGGCGGCTGACGGCTCGAGTACTGCTACGGCCTACAAGAAACGCGCGCTCGACAGGTATACTGCTGGTGGTAACGCGAAGTCTGGTGACACTGGCGACGTCGACAGCGGGAACATCAACAACATCGCTGGACCCGACAACACGATCACGAACATGGGTGGAAGTAAGTCGCTCGTCATTTAAGTGGCGATGTTCAAATGCCGACGTTGAATTTTCTTGTTTAGACAATGTCCCTCAAGCTGGAGATACCATCAGCGGTGATGCTACTGGCGGGGCGGGCCGTGGTCTAGGACCCGGCGGGAACGCTGAGACCGGCGATACTGGAACTGCCAATGGCGGTTTCGTCAACAACTCCGCAGGTGTCGTCAACAACGTGGGACCCGGCAGTAAGTCGCATGTTTCACATCGTGGATATCAACGAGCTCATTGTATGCGCTGTAGACAACGCTGGCGACGGTGGTGTATCCCAGACTGGAGAAGCAACTGGCGGAACGTCCTTCTGAGCTTGCTTACTACTTGGCAGTATTCTTGTACTTGGCGATCATAATCCATTCCTTCGTTCTCCGTCTCATGTTCACTTTTATGCATGAACGTGAAGCACACGGTATCAGTGGTAAGACCTCCATCCAGATGTATAGAGTATATAACGCTATGAGGTATGCTAAGAAGGTTTGAACTCAGCAACTATTGCTCATTTGGGAAGGGATTACGGTGCCCGTTGTCAGCCTCCGCCTGGAGAGGCTCCTCCAATCTCTCCTCAGTGACTCTATCGTCAGTCGCCGCAGCTCCCTCGTTAAGCCCATCAAGCTCCTCCGGATCGTACGTATCTCCACCTTCCGCGCATCCAGTGAGAGATTGACCTGCTGAACCGGCGTTGTCTGGAGCATACGATTAGTAGGATGACTTCACGTTGGTTTCCGAAAGACTGCTTACTGGAGTCCATGTTGAACATGCCGGAGGGACCCTCGTTGACGTTGCCTCCCACGGCTTCCCCGCTGTTTCCGCTGGCCGCGTTTCCTCCAACGCCATGTTTGCCGCTGCGACCGGACGAAGCGCAGCCAGAGTTAGATGCACCACCGAGACCGGCGTTGTTGGAGTTGACGTTCATGATGACCGGCATGCCCTCGTTGTTGGTAGTGTCGGGGTTGTAGACGCTTCCACCATTGACGGCGCCGGAGTTACCACTCTTGGCATTTCCGCCCATGGTTCTCTCGTCGCCGAGACGCTTCTTGAGGCTGACGAGTCGGCGGCGTGAGTTCAACGGTCGAGGTGGAGAAAACGCGAGATAACTACCTGAGTCGATCGGTTCTCTTCCAGAATTCCCTGGGCCTTCATGAAAACGTCAGCTGAGGGAACGACACGGGCAACACGAGACTCTTACATGGCGCGCCAGGATGCAGAGGGGGAGATGGTGGTCGTCGAGACTCGAGGGTTGGGCGGACGGAGGCTGCGAGCAGCGAGCATGTCTCCGCCGCCTTGGTAGTGGGTGGTCTGAGAGTCAGCCCTGCGGTGGGCGGCGACGGTAGGAGCAGCGAGCGTGGGGCTGATGACGGCGGCGCCGAGGAGGGAGAGGGCGATGACGGGGGTACGCATGTTGAAGACGAGGGAGTAGGATAGTGATGTGTGTGAGTAGGAGGTGTGGGGAACAAGGCTAAAAGAGGGACTAGGATGTGAGGAACGAGCGGACGAGGACGTGGATGAAGATGAAGAAGAGGCGTCGAGACGGGGACACGTCCTTTTCAACTTCACAAGACGCGGCTGACCAACTTCAACCTACTTCCTCTTTTGGAATCTCACTTTCCTTTCTCGGACAGAGGTTGTGTGTCCAGCTCGGGTGGCGCACGGCATCGCGGCATCGGATCACTGGATATCGCGGAGCACTGGGTATTCGAGGACAAAATAAAACAGCAAAATCAAAACATAAAAGACAACACTCCCGGGGACTCTGTCACGCCTCGCCGCCCACCATCAGCCATTCGGTGTCAGATTCATGTCCTTCGCCTCGGGAGACGGTATCCCATCCTTCTTCTTCGCCGACCCGCTCCCCTTCTTCTCCTCCCCGTTTCCCGACTCCGACTCATGTGTAGCTGACCGTCCATCCGCGGGCTCCTCCTCCGCGTTCGAGGTCGACTTGTTGCGCCAGTTCAGCACTGCGTCGCGACGCGACTGCATGTCTTCATAGAAGTCATTCGCCTCGTTCATCTTGTTCACCTCCGTCTGTTTCGCGTCCAGCCATCGCTGCAGCAGCTTCGCGTTGTCCTTCGTCAACGTCTGGTTCCGCTCATCGATCTGACCCAGCTCGAGCTGCAGGGTGCTGATTTCGTCGTGCAAAATCTGATCGAACGTAAGGACGCGTATATCGCGAACATGCTGAGCTGGTACATACCTGCGCAGTCCTGTCCTTCTCTGCCATCAGTTCGTTGTGCTGCTCCACTTTCCGCCGTAGTGCAGAGACCTCCTCGCGTGTCTTCCTCAGGTTCTCCGAATCCGCTCGTGCCATCTCCTCCTTTTCACGCAGCGTTTCCGTCATCGATAGTAATCTCTGTGCGTTCTGGCCCTGCGTCTTGTAGACAGTAGCAAGCTCGTCTCGCAGCGATGATATCTGCGACTCCAGTGAGGTGATGAAGGCCGCACTGACGGGATTACTAGGGGTCGCATATCGACAGGTACATTCACGAATGATACACAATGGGGCTTACTCTTCGGAGGTACCAGGTACGAATACCGTGGAACTGCTGGGATTGGGCCTAGCGGTGCCCATGGCGCGAAGGAGAGCAGCATTCCGTTCCTTCAAAAGTTTGGTCTGTTGTGCAAGTCGACGGTCTTTTCAGCACCGCGAGTGGACATGCAATCGAAACGAGAAGAGGGTCAGGATTTCGTCGGACTGGAATGTATCCCACGTGTGAGAGGAAAGAATACATACATTGCTCGATGATGGTCGAGTACGCCGATTCTCTTGCGTTGCGGTCGACGAGCCGATTGCGCAGTGTTTCCCTCCACGTCGGTTCTGCCATGCCGACTTGCTGCTCGAAGGGTGGTGGCTGGGATTGCAGGGATTTGCACTGGCAGTGGCAGGAGGTGAATGATATTTGGGTCGGAGATTGAACAGAGAGCGATCTGAGATCCAGTTGCGTAACCGAGCTCCGTAGCCGCGGATCCCTTGTCGTCGTTCTCAATCCAAGTCCCCTTCCCTCTGACTCCTCCCTCGCTTTCCTCGCCAGTCCACGCATATTTCAAATCCTTTATCGAACGTCTGTAACATGGGCCGTGTACTTTTGAAGGTAACTCGGTATATACTATCTCCCAGCGTCCCGTTGTGCTGACACAGGCTCCTGTAATAGGTTATCATTCTGGGCGATAGCGGGTGAGTCGCTCCTGCGACTGAGGGCGAGCAAACCATGTTCTGACAATTTGGGGCACTTGCAGAGTCGGAAAGACATCTCTCATGAACCAATATGTCAACAAGCGATTCAGCAATCAATACAAGGCAACCATTGGAGCGGATTTGTACGTTCTTTGATGTTGGGTTTCACGTTATTGAGCTCATTCTCCGGCTACAGCCTGACGAAGGAGGTGATGGTGGATGATCGGCTGGTGACCATGCAGGTACGTCCCATATTCGAGTGGCTTGCTTACTTTCCGCTCACAGCGTGTACAGCTATGGGACACTGCGGGTCAGGAACGTTTTCAGTCACTGGGTGTGGCATTTTACCGTGGCGCCGATTGCTGCGTATTGGTGTATGATGTCAACAGCTCGAAATCTTTCGAGACCCTCGACAGCTGGAGAGACGAGTTCTTGATACAAGCCAGCCCACACGATCCCGAGAACTTCCCGTTCGTCGTGTTGGGTAACAAGATTGATATGGAGGAGAACAAGCGTCAGGTGAGTAAATTGTGACTTTGGCTGTCACCGTTGTCTGAGCTCGAACTTCCTGCAGGTCACTCAGAAGCGTGCTATGACGTGGTGTCAATCGAAGGGCAACATCCCGTACTTTGAGACCTCAGCTAAGGAAGCTATCAACGTCGAGCAGGCGTTCCAAACCGTTGCGAAGAACGCTCTGCAACAGGAGGCTGATGAGGCGATGTGAGTGCTCGGCTTCAACTTGTGTCCGACCGGTGACTGACAGTTGCACTTTTCTGTAGGTACGTGGACTACCAAGATCCTATTACCTTTGATTCGGAGAGCTCGCAGAGCTACGGTTGCAATTGCTAAGGAGCCATTGTGGTGGACGTTTTCGCTTGATGTCTTGGTTACCCCTTGACACGATTCTTGAACATTTTATTCGACCTACAGTCACTTGCATTGGGCATCGGAATCCACTTAATGTCTCGTTACTGTTCCCGGCTATTTGCACCCATGTCCTGTTTGCTGTACACTCATTATTGCAGCCGTTCTTGTCCTTGTCCACTGATTTTTATGACGTCTTGATACCCATGAGCAGTCGCGATTGTTTGACTCGTTGAAGGCGTCCCAGGACCTGCACCATGCATCATAGTATTCTTGGCGCCTACCACGTGGCGGGCGGGGTAATGAGAGCGCACACTGCTGTTGAAACAGTTGAATGCTGTGAGCAGGACGGTGATGATAATGCAGCACTCTTCGTTTCTTTTGCCACAGCCAACGTTCCTCGACACTCGCGCTGTTATATAGTCAGCATCGCTCCTATCCACCCTAGCCCGATTGGACTCCCTCAGGTTGGCGACCGATGCAGCAGAATAGTGTAACGGCGGCTCTCAAGTCTTCGGTGTCCCCAGCTTCGATGGCACAACCGATGTCGCAACATGCCCACCGTGTATCGGATGCCGATATACTCCTGCAAGGCTGGGTACTGAAGAAGAGGAGAAAGAGGATGCAAGGTACCGCACGTGATGCCCATCATGTCATTGACTGACGCTTTTGCTGTACCCAGGTTTCGCCCGCCGTTATTTCGTCCTACGGCAATCCGGAGTGTTGTCGTATTCATTACACCCTTCACTGCCCACTCGAGACCAGATACAGCTGAGTCGAGCAGCGATTTCGTCCGCACCTGGGCGGAAGGATATACACGTCGACTCAGACACCGCGACGTTCCATATCAAATGCCTCAGTACGGAGGACTTCAACCGATGGATGTCCGCGTTCCGGAAGTTCATCGTCCAGCCTGACAATCCGGCGACAGCGCCGAGAGGCTCCTACTCGAGGTCGATGCCGAGGACGGGGTATTACAATCGTGCGGGTGCCTTAGTTGACGAGATTGGTCAGGTAAGGCAGGAATGCCTCAGGTCTGAATAACCAGGCTGATTAGGGAAGCAGACTATCACCGAGCTGTATGCCTCGCTTGCTGTCGTGTCCGAAGAGGAATTGAGGAGGAGGTCTCAGTCGACTATATCGAAGATCAAAGCGGACAAGGACAGGGTTAGAGAGCATGCGAAGGAACATAGCACAGCGATGCTCAGCATATTCAAGGGGAAGAAGGGTGAGTGTTGCCAAAATCTTACCCGCTGCATGATTTCACAACTACTTGCTAGGAAATAGCAGTCAGGGCTCGTCAGAAGCTCCAGCAGATGAACATGCCTCCATCGCACCATCCACACGACCATCTTTGACCCCAGGCACTTCTCTTCACCGATTACAAACTGCTCTTGACGCGTTGAAATACCAGCATATTGCTCTCTCGAATCTCATCCCCGTTCTCAATCCGGCTGATATGGGATTCCCGATTGCACGAACGTCTCCCTTACCGTCCACTTCCGAAGCGGACGAGGAGCCTCCCTCGCCCCAGATCTCGAGCCAGCGGCTTTCCATCCTCAGCAACCACAGTGACGGCAGTATCTTTTACGACGCCCCAGAATATGGTGCTGAAGAGTTCGTGTTAGAGTCAGTCGCGACAGAGGAGACGCCGAGCGTCCAGCTATCGGGCAGCCCGCAGGCTGGAGATGATCTCGAGTGGGAAGGGAGCGATAGCGACTCAGAACCCAGTAATGACGAGGAGCCAGCTTTGAACGCTCACCCTCCGACCGAAGCGAAACAGCAGGTTACATACCGTACCCAATTACCTTCGCCGCCCGCTGGTGACGAAGGGAGTCTTTTTGCTGTGCTGAAGAAGAATGTTGGCAAGGTCTGTCTGGCATCAGTCTCGTATTCCAATGAAGCTAATAGTGGTGACAATAGGATCTTTCTCAAATTGCAGTACCGGTGACATTCAACGAACCACTCACGCTCTTACAGCGGGTTGCTGAAGAGCTTGAGTATCATGACCTCCTTGCACAAGCTGCTCAAAGTCAAGATCCTGTGGAGCGTATATGCTACGTCGCAGCTTTTGCGGTCTCTGAATACGCTAGCACGAAGCATAGGTCTGGTAGAAAGGGATTGTACGTATATAGCTACTCATTTGGGACTTCCGCTGACGCCACTTCATAGTAACCCTATGCTTGCCGAGACATTCGAAGATGCACGCATGAAGTTTATCGGCGAGAAAGTTTGTCATAATCCGGTGATCTTGGCGTTCCATGCCGAAGGGGAAGGTTGGGAGGTGTATGCAACGTCAGGCGGGAAGACCAAATTCTGGGGTATGATCATACTTGTTGCTGTTGCTGCACCTTCGCCGACGATGACCCGAAATTTCTGTTAGGCAAGAGTCTGGAGATTATCCCCCAAGGTTTGGTTCACGTCAAAATCGGAAAAGATCACTACGTATGGTATGGGCAGGTCACGCAGCTCGGATATTCTGTTCGCTCATTCCCTGTTTCTAGGACCCGACCTTCTTCGTTCATGAGGAACCTGATGATGGGCACGAAATACCTGGAACACACTGGGAAGATGACCATTGACAATCAGACGACAGGCATGCGCTGCGTGCTTGATTTCAAGGAAGGCGGCTACTGGGGCCCAGCGAATGTCATCGTTGGGTCCGTTCTTTCTCCTTCTGGCGAAACGCAAATGGTGCTAGAAGGCAAATGGGACGAAACTGTGGCTCAAAAACTGGACTCCTCTCACTATCGTCTTCTCTGGAAGATCAATCCGTTTCCGAGGAATGCGCCAGAATACTACGGATTCACTTCCTTCGGCATCACCTTGAACGAGATTACTCCAGATCTCGAAGGACATTTACCTCCTACCGATTCTCGTTTACGACCAGACGTGAGGGCGCTAGAAGAGGGTCGAGTGGATGTAGCGGAGGAAGAGAAACTGCGCGTCGAGGAGCTGCAGCGTGACCGGCGGAAACGTGGGGCAGATCGCCAACCTCGATGGTTCAAACAAGTCGGCGAGGAATGGCAATACGTAGGCGGATATTGGGAACAACGGGCCCAAGGATGGAAGGACGTCGAGCCTTTGTGGTAACTTTATAACATTAAATGTCTGGACATCTTGTGGACACTGTTGATACCATTTGCTTCTTGTGTTAGGTCATTATGCATATGACCTACTTTCGTTATCGACACATGAGGGAAGTGTTCGATCTGTTGTGAGTTGAACGACACATGATGCTCGCAAAACCACGGTTGCGCCGATGCTTATGCGACATCCGGACGTCGTGCCACAAAGCCCTTGTTGCGCATACATCGTCAACATCTCGTTACTGGCACATTTCCCCGCATCTTCTCCGCCCTCTTCCGCTGACCTGCAGATTACTCTCAAGCCTAGAAATGTGATTTGAACGGGATATAAAGCTACTGACTAGGCCTACGTGCGATCGAAGGTCGCTTCGCCACCACAGGACGCGACACTACGATGACGAAGTTTTTCATTCTTATGCAGCTGCTTCTAGTGTGCTCAGTGCTTGCTCAGTCGAGTGTGTACCAGCAGTGTGGTGGTATAGGATGGTCCGTATGTCTATTTTGCTGAGTCAAGACGACCACTCATTCATACCGTACACAGGACGGGATCTACCACTTGTGTCAGCGACTCGGTTTGTACAGAACAGAACGCTTGTGTGTATTACATTGACTACTATTGATGCCACCGTTTGACAATGAAATAGATTATTCGCAATGCCTGCCTGGAACTGCTGCTCCGCCTCCGCCTACTTCTGCGCCTCCGACTTCAGTACCTCCGACGTCTAGTCCGTCCAGTCCGACAATGTCCTCGCCTCTTTCGCCTCCCAGTCAAACTGTTGCTAACATATCCCCTGAATGGGCAGCAGCATATACGAAGGTATTTACTCGCAATACTAGTATGCAATCCTCGCCGTTGCATCTAAATGTCAGAAACTTTGTAGGCACAGGCTGCAGTCGCGAACTTATCCCTGAATGACAAAGTCAATCTCGGTACAGGTACTGTGTGATTTGTTACCTCCGATTGACATGTATCCTCAAAATGAAAAGGTGTTCAGTGGCAGAAGGGTCCCTGTGTCGGAAACACGCCCGCCGTCTCTTCGATCCCTGGATTCAATGGACTTTGCCTTGAAGACAGTCCGGTGGGCGTGAGATATGCAGACGGAGTCTCTGCGTTCCCGGTGTAAGCAAACACGTATCCATGAGTAGAATACGGCTGAACCGATCTCCAGAGAGATCAATGTAGCTGCCACGTAAGTTTTCTCTTCGCGTCGGCTGGGAAACCATAATGAACCATATCCTTCAGCTTCAACCGTACTCTCATGCGCCAGCGGGGAGCAGCAATGGGTGCCGAATTCAAAGGCAAAGGCGGTAGGTCCTTCACCGTTTGATCCTACGTTGAATTCATGCCAATCACCTTCTTTTAGTTCACGTAGCACTAGGTCCTATGATGAACTTGATGCGCGTGCCAGCAGCGGGCAGGAACTGGGAAGGGTACGTGACTAAACTGCAGTCTATTCCGTGGTACACTGATCAGGTTCTTTGCAGTGGTGGAGGTGACCCTTTTTTGTCGGGAGAACTTGCGTTCGAGACAATCACCGGTTTACAGTCGTCTGGAGTACAAGCTTGTGCGAAGCATTACATCAATAAGTGCGTAACTGTCGTCGACATTATACTCTTGCTGATTTTTACGTAGTGAACAAGAGCATTTCAGAGACTCTAGCTCTTCCAATGTCGATGACAGGTTCGTGCAAATAGTATCGCGAGGTTCAGAGCTGCTACTGATATGCATTTCACAGAACTGTGTGTTTCGAACTTTTGTCCGTTGCAAAATGAGCTGATGTTCCATCCTTTTGCAGGAACACGAACTTTATGCCCATCCAGTACGTATCATCATCTTCCTCTCCCAGCTATTGAGCGAATGTTTCTTCGTGTCAGTTCTTGCGCAGCGTTCAAGCCAACGTTGCAGCAGTCATGTGCAGCTATAGTGAGTCCCAAGAACAATCTGTGATGTTCTTATTGAGAGGTATGCTACCGCTGCGTAGATCAAAGTAAGCACAACAACAAAATCATTTCATGTACTCCGAAGCTCAAGTTGATTCAGTAAATGGTACGTTCTCCTGCGAGAACGACCAAACCCTAAATGGGATCTTGAAGGGAGAATTCGGTTTCCAAGGATGTGAGTATGATTTTCTAATATCCGAACGTTCTGTACCTTATATTTGCATGTCCAGACGTGATGTCAGGTAATTTGCGTCAATGCAGCATCTTTCACTCTCTAGTTGATCTCGTTTGTAGATTGGTGGGCCACGCACTCCGGTGCTCCTGCGGTCAATGCAGGTCTGGACGTAAGCAAGGCTATGAACGGCACGGGAGCGTCGTACTGACCTCTCAGCTCGATTATATAGATGACCATGCCTGGTGACACTACTACCAACTCCGGGCAGACGTAAGAGGACCATTTGCTCTGAGACTTCAGCTCAAACGTGTGTCTAGATATTTTGGCCAAAATCTCGTAACCGCAGTCCAGAATGGACAAGTCTCAGAAGCACGGATCGATGTTTGTTATCCCCATATTCTTTGCTTAGGCTAAGAAATTCTGACGTCGTATTGGGCACAGGATTTAGCAACACGGATTCTCGCCGCCTGGTGTGTTCTTCCTAAATTCGAATGTGTCTAGTACGCCGCCGCTCACACAAGGCGATATGAACAACAGGTATCTGCTCGAGCAAGACTCTGGGTTCCCTGCTGTCAACTTCGATGCTTGGCAGTCTAGTGCCGGGACACACGTCAACGTCCAAGCTGATCACGCCGAGTAAGCGGTCCACCATCCCGACTTTCGCGCTAGACGAGAGCTCGTGGCTAATATCATGATCGCAGTCTCATCCGCACCATAGGCGATGCTTCTACTGTCTTGCTCAAGAATTCCAACAATGCTCTACCGTTCACCAACTCCCTCAAGTCTATTGCTGTCATAGGAAATGGAGCCACGAATTCTTCGAAGGGACCGAATGGGTAAGCATGTTCAGGCTGTTGGTCCCATTGAACTTGGAACCTGAGTCTAGGATTTCGCTCAGCTATACGGACAGGGGCGGAGACGATGGTGTTTTGGCAATGGGCTGGGGAAGCGGGTAATTATTCCCTTTACATCAGGGATGTATATAACGTGAACTCATTGCTTGCAGCACTGACAACTTCCCATACTTGGTGGCGGTAAGTCGGTACTCTTCTCGGTCTCTCGTTGCAGCTTCTGATTAGTCTATTTGTAGCCCGTTGACGCGATCACAGCACGGACGAAACCAGTCGGGATCACCGTCACTTCCTCCCTTAGTGACACAGACCTAACCGGGGCAGCCAATGCAGCAGCTAACAAAGACGTCGCTCTTGTGTTTATCACTGCTGACAGTGGGTGAGTCCTCACCAGACACTGTGTTGTTACTTCCTTGAAGAAACCTTCAAACCTATCCAGCGAAGGCTATATTACTGTGGAAGGGAACGCCGGTGATCGTAATAATTTGAGTGCTTGGCATGGCGGGGTATGTCCACGCATCGCTGCATTTCAAGCTATCCGTAAATCCTCGTTGTCCACTAGGATGCTCTCGTTGAGCAAGTGGCCAGTGTCAACAAGAACACTATCGTCGTTGTCAACAGCGTCGGTCCAATCACGATGGAAGGTTGGATTGACCACCCAAACGGTGAGTCTTGACACACCCCTAGTCAATGCCATCTAACATAGCATACCCTGTTATAGTGACTGCACTAGTGGGTTTTATACACCGATCGTCGATATTTTATGTACTGAGAACAGTCCATGCAGGTATGGAGTGGCCTCCCCGGTCAAGAAGCGGGCAACGCCGTGGCAGACGTCCTATTCGGAGCGTACAACCCGGGGTGAGTTGCCTTGTCCCCCCTCCCCCCAATTCGCACCAGCTCCGCTGACAGCACAACTTCAAACCCAGCGCAAAGCTGCCCTTCACGATCGGAAAGAGCGCGAGCGATTACCCGACGGAGATCATCGCCAACGGGAACGGGATCGTCCCCATCCCGTACACCGAAGGCCTCTTCATCGATTATCGCCACTTCGACTCCGTACGTACCACGTCCAAAAAATCCCTTCCCATACTCGTGAGAAGTGTTGACGCGGCTTTTTTGCAGGCGAATATCGCACCGAGGTTCGAGTTCGGGTTTGGGCTTTCGTACACGACGTTCGAGTATACAGATCTGACTGTGACTGGGTCCACGACGGGCGGGACACGGCAACCTATCGGGCCAGGAGCCGCGCTTGATCCTTGGTAAGACACTGAGAACTGTCCCCCCTCCCTCGCACAACCCGTAACTGACCGAGGTACGGTGGTGGATGATAGGCTACACGATTCCGTCGTCACAGTCAGCTTCACGCTCACGAACAACGGCACAGTAGCTGGCACCGAGGTACGCATGATCATATTTAAATGATCAACACACCGTAAAGGACACCGTTGCAGGTCCCTCAACTATACCTCTCCCCACCCGCCTCGACCAACTCCGCGCCGCTCAACCTGAAAGGCTTCGACAGCGTGCCCCTCGCTCCGGGACAATCGACGACCGTCTCCTTCAGCCTCTCGCGGTACTCCTTCGCGACATGGGACGTCCCGTCTCAGAGCTGGCAGATCCCCACGGGCGTGACGGGCATCGCAGTCGGTGCGAGCAGCAGGGATATCAGATTGAGAGCGTCCTTCACCAATTGAGCCAGAAGCTTAATTAAGATGTCTTCTCCTTCTTGAGGTGGTTCTTAAATATCCATCCATATACATGTTGTACATTACGACTAGAGCTGCGTCGATCTTCGATTCTTTTCGATCTGAATATACCTTCCATTTGCACGAGTATTACAAATAAGCTCCGTTGATACACCTATACGACTTCTATCTAATGGACAAGGGCTACAAAGCTACCGAATACTAATCGTACTTTCTCCCCTAAACTTCACATTTCGTTTCGTTTGCTCCACCTCCAGGATATTGATCTCATATCAATACAACCTTCCGCGTCCAAGATACGCAGCAAGTGAACTTAGGCGACGTATGTGGATGCGGAGACGTTACCGCCACGTCCGGTCCAGTTGATGTCTAAGGCACAACCAGGGTGAGTGAGTTGAAATGACGATCGGACCGAGCGGCGCAATACTCACGGATGTTCTCGCCGGCCTTGAGCTTGGCGTTCTCCTTCCCGGGGAGGACCTTGAACGTGTGGGCACCGAAGTAATCACGCTATAAATCGATATAGTCAGTATCAGTGCGTCTGCATCGTGAACGCAATGACAAACCTGAGCCTGCAAGAGGTTAGCGGGAACGATCTCGCTCCTGTAACCATCGAAGAAGGCGAGCGCAGTGCTGAACGCAGGGGTGGCTATGCCCCAGAGAGCGGCCTGGGCGTTGATGCGTCTCCAGCCGGGCTGCGCCTTGTGGACGGCCTTGTTGAAGAAGTCATCGAAGAGCAGGGACTCAATGTTGGCATCCTTGACGTAGGCGGCAGTGATGTCACCGAGGAAGACAGACTTGATGATGCAACCACCACGCCACATCTGGGCAATGCCAGCGTAGTTCAAGTTCCAGCTAAGCTGTATTTTGTAACGATGAGTTGGTTGTCAGCGGGTCGAAAATCAGAATCTGACCTCCTTGGCGGTCTCACGCATGAGCATGAAGCCCTGAGTGTAGGAGATAATTTTCGAGGCGTAGAGAGCCTGCTCGAGGTCATCTATGAACTGTTGCTTGTCACCCTTGAAGGCCTCCTTCTGGGGACCAGTAATGATCTTGCTTGCACGAGTACGCTCTCCCTTGATGGCAGAGAGGCAACGAGCGAAGACAGCCTCACCGATGAGGGTGACTAGAGAAATTTCATTAGCTTTGAGCTCCAAACTCACAATAGAACTTAGGCCTACCGGGCATTCCAGCGTCGAGGGCGTTGACGGCGGTCCACTTTCCGGTACCCTTCTGGCCAGCCTGGTCGAGGATCTTGGTGACCATGGGTTCACCATCCTCGTCCTTGAACTTCAAGATGTTGGCGGTGATATCGATGAGGAAGGAGTCGAGAACACCCTTGTTCCACTTGAGGAAGATCTCGGAGATCTCATCCTCGTTGAGACCGAGACCACGCTTGAGGATGTCGTACGCCTCAGCAATCAGTTGCATGTCACCGTACTCGATACCTGCGTGCCCCTCGCGTGAGTTCACAGGTTCATCGCGTCGATCAAATAATCCTTACCGTTGTGGACCATCTTGACGTAGTGTCCTGCACCAGTCTCACCAACCCAGTCACAGCATGGCTGGCCGTCAACCTGGGCAGCGGTGGCCTGGAAGATCTTCTTGATGTGAGGCCAGGCGGCGGGAGAACCACCGGGCATGAGTGAGGGGCCGTGGCGGGCACCCTCCTCACCGCCAGAGACACCGGAGCCGACGAAGAGGAAGCCCTTGGCCTCGAGCTCCTTTGTTCGGCGGATGGAGTCGGGGAAGTGGGAGTTTCCACCGTCAATGATGATGTCACCCTGGTCGAGGTGAGGGATGAGCTTCTCGATGAAGTCGTCGACGGGCTTGCCGGCCATGACGAGGAGGATGATCTTGCGAGGCTGCTTGAGCTTGGCGACGAGCTCCTCGATCGAGTGGGCACCCTGGACGTTTGTTCCTGTGGCGAGCGGAAGGGATATTAGCGGAACTGCAGGCGTCAAAAGGATATACGGAGGGTCGCACCCTTTGCCTCGTTCGCGAGGAAAGCGTCGACCTTGGAGGTGGTGCGGTTGTAGGCTACGACATTGAAGCCCTTGTCGTTCATGTTCAGAATCAAGTTCTGACCCTATAACGGTCATGGATGTGTGAGGATAGGACAGGAGAACGCGGTTGCGAGAGAACAGACCATGACGGCCAGACCGATGAGACCGATATCACCACTGTTGGGGAGAGTTGTGAGGAGGATGGGGGTATGTCGAGGACGAGAGTACGTACGTAGGTTGTGCCATTGCGCGGAGAATGTGGTTGAGACGAGAGGAGGTGGTCGTCGTTGGGAAAGAAGAGGGAGGGGTACGGAGAGGAGATGGGAGAAGGCGAGCTTACTTTAAAGAGCGATTTTGGTCGATGGATGCTGATTACGGAGATCGCTCGAGGCTCGGCAACTTTTACTGGTCGCCGTCCGGGGAAACACTGGTCATCGCGGGAACCATACTCACACTTTCAGTTACTTATTCGTCAGCCTGTCTTCGTCTTTGGCCAACTCTTTCGTTCTTCATCGTGAACGACCGCCACCAGGGAACGTGATATCACGTATAGCCGCTGACGTGGTAGCTGTGGGCGCCTTCACTAGCGCCCACACACACGCCTCTCCTCCTCATCATCATGTCCTCCCTCAAATCCCTGCGTCTGCTCTCTTCGCCGCTGAGCAGGTCAGGTCGACCGTCTCTCGCACACTCACGATGGGTCTCCTCTGTCTCCCAGAACCCAGTGACAGGCGACATCGAGGTACTTCTCCCAGCCTCTCTGAATACATCATTCACTCACGCGTCACAACAGCCTTCCAAGCTCAAGACCATCACAACAGATCAGCCAAAGGAGCTCCCGTCGTCTTCCGGTCTCGTCTTTGGACGTACCTTTGTGAGTGCTGTGTGCTGCACGCCCCGATGCACAACCTTACTTTGCACACCCACTCCAGACGGACCATATGCTCACTATCCCTTGGAAAGCCACCACCGGTTGGGGCCCACCGACAATCCAGCCATGTAAGATGGTTTGTAGCCTCGCACCCCATTCTCATAGCCTTAATCCTCATCCTCCCCTTTGTGTAGATGGTCCACTGAGCCTGCCACCTAGCGCAACCGTCTTCCACTATGCTCAAGAGATATTCGAGGGCCTCAAGGCCTACCGGGATGCCACTGGACGTGTGACCATGTTCCGGCCGGATATGAACATGAAGCGTATGAACACAAGCGCGCAGAGAGTAGCCCTTCCCGTACGTGTGCTCGCATTCTCCTGCCATGCACGCGAAACCAATGAGCGACTTAGACGTTCAACGGCGCGGCCCTCATTGAACTGCTCAAATCACTCATTCGCAAAGACAAACATTGGATTCCAGATGTTCCCGGCTACAGCCTGTACATTCGCCCAACATTAAGTGAGTGCGTGTTGTTATGCCTGCAGGCTCGGTACCTCATCTTTTCGTAGTTGGAACGCAGCCAGCATTAGGTGTTCAACCTCCGGATGAAGCTCTACTCTTCGTGATTTGCAGTCCGGTCGGTCCATATTACCCAACAGGATTCAAGCCCATTGCATTATACGGTACCACAGAGTTCTCTCGCGCCGCCCCAGGAGGTCAGTACATCACATTGTAGCCAAGCTGTGTCGCTCACGCGTTATACAGGCATCGGTGCATTTAAGCTCGGTGCGAATTACGCTCCTGGAGTGGTAGCACAACGGGAAGCTGCTGCCAAGGGATATGCGCAAAATCTGTGGCTGCATGGTCCAGATCATCATATCACAGAGGTATGCACCTTTTGACACCTTCAACGTTCTACCCTGACAAGTTTTGGTACAGGTTGGTACAATGAACACGATGGTTGTCTTCAAGCAGCCAAATGGAGGTCGGTACATGATCGTCTGCTTACCTGACGATAATTGACGTCGGAATTCATAGTGACGGAACTTGTGACCCCTCCATTGGATGGCATGATTCTTCCTGGTGTTACTCGTGATTCTGTACTTGCACTTGCTCGAGATCACATCTCCGGTCAATCCGCTCCCATCGACGGTCTGACGGAGAAGCTCGTCGTCAGTGAACGTCCTGTCACGATGAAGGAAGTGAAGGAGGCTAGTCAAGACGGACGTCTTGTTGAATTCTTCGGCACAGGTAATGACCTCCTCACATCTTCGCGTGCATCAGCCTAACGTCTGATTCATAGGAACGGCTGCGGTGATCAGTACTGTCGACAAAATTGGATACCTCGGTGAGGACGTACATATCCCTGTTGGTGAGGATGGCATGGGTCCTGTGTCGAGGCCTATTTGGAAGAAGTTGGTCGGTATTCAGAGCGGAACGACCCCTCATCCTTGGAGCGTCATCGTCACTGACGAGCGTCCCTGAGGAGGAATGTCGATGTGGAAGGTGACTGGTGGTGGGCATATATACACAATCTAAGGGTAATATGTAGACGTGCACAATCTTCCAGGTCCATTATCTATTGCGTCTTGTGTATTTGAGTGGAACGGGTTTACATCTCCGAGCCTTGCCAGGTGGAGTCTTGAGCTCAGGTTACAACCAAACCGCGATGCGCCGACTGCGATACTTCTTTCTCTCGAGCCACCATGTCTCCCTTGGTAGCAGCTCACCATAATACCGTCAGAGCCCGTCTTTCATCCGTGCGACCACGCAGACGTTTCGCCACTGTAGGATCTCAGACCGTCTTCGGCAACCCTCCCAAGATCCCGCGTGAAGCTGAACGATACCGATCGGAGCACCCACAGGTGCCCATACCGGCTCTGAACAAACACATCTTGTCGTCTCTGAGTCTCCGAGAGGGGAAAGCGACTGCGCTTCGTACGCTTGTCGAGCAGTATACCGAGAGACATGGGCGGGTTTTGGACGCGTCGTTGGTTTATGAGTCGAGGCCGAGCGAGGGGAGGAAGACGAGGTTTGAGAGTGGTTTCAACTTGGAGGAGGACGATGGTGTGGTGATGATAGCGCATGCGCTGCAACATGGAGCAAAGCATAAGGTGACGGTGTGCTCTGGGTTCGTTTTGAACGTCCCGGACAAGTCTTCTGGGTCTAGGTCAAAGCAAAAGATCCTCGTGTCATGCGCGCACACCCTCGAGGAGGTGAGTCCGATTGCCATTCTTACTTCAAGTATACGAAAGGGCCTGACAAATTCCCATCTTCCTTGAAGATTCGAAACTCTCGACTGGCACGAGACGTCCTCTCCAACCCGTTCATATCCTCCGAGAGTCAAGACCAAGTCAAATCGGGGTCTTTCGTCATAACAGGCCCACCCTCTTCCCCCACCTTCCATCCCATATCCGCAATCGCGTCTTCTCTGCACCGCTCGGACTTGCTCGTCCTCTCAACCTCATCAACCACCCTCTCTGAGAACAACGATGTACGAATACGTTCTCTGCCCGTCTCGCCGTACCCAGCACACCCAGGGACACCGATCCGCGCGCACTTCGTCGTGGACACGAAACCGGATGACTCGGAGGAGGGGTGGACGCCGTGGGTGGGTGGGACGTGGCGGAAATGGGTGAAGGGGATGGTGGTGGGGTACAAGGATTTCGCGGGACGCGATGCTCAGGTAAATATTCCCAGCTCTGAATTCAGCTTCGTGACCTCCGTCTGACAAGTGACTTTGCATGTATAGCCTGGGACGTACGACGCGCTGTCGCACTTGTTTTTCCAACCTTTGCCTACACCCGGGTCGAGCGGTGGTCCGATCGTTGATGAGGAGAGCGGGGCGGTCGTTGGTGTTATGCTCGGTACGAGGATGGATAACCGTATTTCAGGCGTGCGTGGATGGGGTGTGCCATCGGAAGCTATCTTCGAGGTTCGTTTGAGTCCCCCTCCCCAGGTTTTGCCAAAGGTTCCATTACGGTATATTGAACCATATGTTCTTTGCTCAGATGTTCAGCCTTCCTGGTCTAGAGCTGAAGCGCAAGAAGTAGACGACGAATCGGAACCGAAGACTCCACTTGCATCTGCCTTGCATCACGCTGCCATACTTTCGGCCAACTACCCCTCCCGTGAGCGTATTTGGTGTCACCTGTCGGACAGAGAAGACTCAATAGAACAACGCTTTATATCCCCAATGTATATTGTGTACAGTACCCTTGCTACGTCCTATCGACATTCGCCCTTTCATCTGTGCCACAAAGCCACACTCGTCTCTTTCTGGTCAAGACTCGTCTACGACCCCCATCACGACCATGCATCTACCTCTCGACGACATCTATTCCAGTACCTCTTGGCCGAGATAGCGCGTCTTCTTGACGGTTGACGGTCGTACCCTAATTTCTCTGATGTCACAGGACCCACATTGCACGGACCGCCCACTACGCTTCCAGTACAACATACTCCATATTCCTTCTCAAGCTGCTTCGCCAGAGCGCGAAGGGTATCATCTGACTGGGTGTAGAGAGTCATTGGATCATGCCAAGGATCATATCGTTCGGCTGAAAACACCCTTCGGACGGCGGCGTATACAGGTTCAAATGTCTTTGTTCGATGGAGGGGGGTATAGACTTCCGTTTGCTAGAAGCTTCTAGCTTAAATACCCCTGGGTCGTCTTCTGACTGGTAGGTCTTCCACCAGGCGCGGCCTCTCGTTCTCTCGCCTTTCTCTTTCTCTCATCAAAACAACGATGTTCAAACCCTTCGACCTGAAGCTCGCTGCGCTGCTCGGCACGCTCGTGCGTGCGATGGACAACGGTCTGGCCCTCACCCCGCAAATGGGGTGGAACACTTGGAACCACTTTGGGTGCAACATCGACGCGGACGTGGTCCTGAGTGCTGCGAACGCGCTGGTGGACCAGAACCTCACGTCGTTTGGGTACAATTGTGCGTGATTTCCTCCGATTATTGCATAGATAACCCCTGAGTATGTTTTGCTTCAGATGTGCTGATGGATGACTGTGAGTAGCGTCGCCTGTGTTCTGTGGGTGGCAGTGAGTACAGGGGATGTTCATACGTGGAATTGAACCCCCTTGCTAGGCTGGCACGCTGCTTCGCGTGACCCAGACACAGGCGCACCTAGGGCAGACCCCGTCAAGTTTCCGAATGGTATCAAAGGCGTCGTCGACCAGGTTCACGCCTTGGGTTTGAAGGTTCGTTCCCAAAACATGTCTGTATGCGTGTCCTGGTATATTGATATCGTACTCTCGTCTTGTTCAGGCCGGGATTTATAGCGACGCCGGAATGTACACGTGCGGTGGTAACTTTGGGTCACTAGGATTCGAAGAGATCGATGCGCAAACGTACGCGGAATGGGGGATTGACTATCTCAGTGCGTCTTACCTCATGCTATCTCCTAACGTGTGTTCTGACTCCTTGTGGCAGAATATGATAACTGCTTCAACGAAGGTCGCTCGGGCACACCCAAGATCTCCTTCGACCGTTACGCCAACATGTCGAGGGCACTAAATGCTACCGGTCGCCCTATACTTTATTCGTTGTGCAATTGGGGAGAGGATGGTCCTTGGAACTTCGCGCCCGTACGTCAACCATCTCAAAGGGACCGGAAGTTACTGACTGAATGAACATCCAGACAATTGCGAACAGCTGGCGCATCTCTGGTGATATCATGGACGTGAGTTGTCAATGCTTTCATGTATATTTGGGGTCTAGGTGATCTGACTTTTGTTCTGCAGTCATTCGATAGATTCGATGAGCGCTGTCCTTGCACACAAGTGATCGACTGCACATATGCCGGTTTCCGTGAGTAATCTCCTTCCGGTGTCGTGTCACACCATTTATACTCGTTATCTCTACAGACTGTGCAATGACTCGCATCATCGATTTTGCCGCACCCGTGTTGCAGAAGGCACGCAAAGGTGCTTGGAACGACTTGGACATCATGGAGGTCGGTCAAGGTGGTATGAATAATGACGAATACAGTACGTGCAAATGCTATAGCATATGATCAATCTCTAAAAGGGAATGTAGTCACGCACTTCTCTTTCTGGGCTATGCTGAAGAGCCCGCTGATTCTGGGCATGGACCTCACAAGCATGACGAATGAGACCGTCAGCATCATTACCAACGACGCCATCATCGCCTTGAATCAGGTATGTTAGCTTCAAGCTATGCTCTTATAACGAAATTTTGAACAACGGTCGGGGTGTCCAGGATGACGCAGGCTCTCCTGCTAACCGCATATGGAAGAGGACTGTCGCTGACGGCGGCGACCTTCAACTCTGGCAAGGCAGCTTGGTGAACAAGTAAGTCCCCTCCTGCCGCCTTGACCATCTCTCAAGAATAACAGTGACCAACAATCTGTCATAGCACCTTTGTCATTGCCCTGCTGAACACATCGCCCAAGAATCAGACCGTTGACGTAGACTTCTACGACGCGTTCTTCGACCAGGCACGTCCCCTTCTCTTCCTCTCCCTGGCCATTATCGATTATCTCTGTCTCGATACTTATGAATCACATTCATACAGGGCCCGGTATACCAGCAGCAAGCCTGGCAATTGTCTGACCTGTGGCAGAAGGACAAGGAAGGGAAATGGGGTAAGGACATCGGTACTTTCCAGGGCTCGATTCCGAAGGTGCAAATTGGGACGCACCAGACGAAGGTGTGGCTCGCGGTACCTGCTCCGTCGTCTACGAAAAGAGATGAACTTTGACTGGTGTACATCTATTTTTCTTTGGTCGGGTTTTCCACTCGCTGGTGACGATTTAAATAAATGATTTATATTCGAATGGACGAAATTGACAAGTACTTGGTCCGTGCCACTCTCAAAGCTCGGAGATGGTTTAATGGAGACTCTCTATTGGCCCCGCAACGGGATCGGGATCATCATCTTGCCATTCAACGTATGTACGACATCCTCCTGCTAAAGAGACGCTCGTAAGCGTGAGGCAAGACAATACACCGCGGCTGTTGCCGAACCAATGGCAAATTCTCGGAGCGCGAAATTGACTCACGGCTATAAAGGCTCTCGACTGCAGGTCGATCTCCGTCCCTGCTCTTTGTAGAAATCCCTCATCTACTTCCTCCTCCGTCCCCTCCTTCTTCCCTCTATGAAGTCCCTGCAATACCAAGGCACTTATGGCATTACATCTACCTATCTTCATGACATCCAGTCCCTCTTTACCAAGAAATACAAGGTGATTCACGCTGTTGAATGTTAGCAGCCCTCTTGAGGCAACCATCGTTGCTCGTGTCGTTCCCTGGTGAGTTTATTCGTCGATGTGCATCTTATTTCCCATCCTTACCGTTGTTTGTCTTACTACCCTTTCAGATTGATGCACGTTGTTACCCTCTTACGAGCAAGTGCTGAGCCTGCTCGTTGTCGGATGACCCGCCGATTTCTCGGTCCTCGATGTCATGCTTGTCATCTCCCTCTTCCGTCTGTCCTCCTTCGGTTCATCGCCGCAACACCATATCCGCCCCCCATTGCACACGTCGTTTACCTCGTCGCCACCGGATCTTCCAGGGCGATGCTCGATGTCTCGCATGCCACCATCCATCGGTATGGTATGTTGTTCCCATACCTCCTCGTTTTGCCTCGTCGGCCGTCTCTTGCGCCCTGAAATGTCCTCCCACATCTTCTCACGGTCCTAGTACCGCGCGGCGCATTCCCCGAGTCAGCAGGAGTCAGCGCTGACTCGGGAACTTCTGGAGCGTCTTGTCCCTGGCATCACCCAACAAACGAGCTTGTGTTTTACCCGGGGTTCCCGAGTCAGTGCGTACGTCCAAGATCAGCATTCCAATATGGCTGTTCCTGGACTCGGGGCTCTTTGGCGGTACATTTCACCTGTGCGGCTGTTAGCGAGTTGGCGGGTCGTCCTTGGCAGCGGTTTGGTCTTCGCCGGCTTCACCTCTGTTACTGGCGACGCACATCCTGACGACGCAGGACCGACGAACGGACCTCGTTTCGCGTGCTCGAGAGGTTCAGGAATATTCAATCTCGAGCTTGAGCTGGATGTTGAAATCAAGGTCACCCATCATCAGAGCACAGAGCGCCCTTGGAGAGTACCCGATATTCAAGTCGTTACGTTTCTGAGCTTGCGTCAATGGTACCTATTTCTCGAGGAACGGACATCACACATTCAGCCTACTTCTTGAATGACAGGGTGTCCTGTGTCGGAAAGCATGGTGCCTGGTGTCTGCTTCCTGGTTCTTACCTTGTTCGTAGGCTCCCAGCTCGTACTCTCTGCCTATATACCCTTAGTGTGCGCAAAGATGTAGTCTGTTCACGTAATATATGCGCTAGCTCCAAATGATACATGTGCGCGTCACCAAGAGTTAGTTTCTTGGATGTCGGTGTGCGGTCATCGTCGTAAGGTAGGCCCAGGACATGGATAACTACATCACGTGAAAGTCACGCGGGCCTCCCTAACCACAACGAAGCAACTTCACGTCCAACCACTGACCACAATGCATGTTAATGGTATGCTGCGACATGCCCGGGATGAGTGGTGAAACCACTTGTGCCTCCTGCGAGCTGGGAGTCGTCGAAAAGCATCACGTGAATATCATGTGATGTAGTCGTCCATGTCCTGGGTCTACCTTAATGATGAGAAGAGGAGATTAAAATATTATTCCCCTCATGCTACACTAAACATCCAACATTCAACATCCAACACACTCATTAAGTCATCCAGTTTATCCCAATCATCGCGGTCATAAGCACATAAAAAAATAATAACTTGACAACGACACCGTTACGGAGGTCTCGAGTCCGGCCTGGGAGGTGTCAGCTCTCTCTCCCTCCTCTTCAAGAGCCTCCCGCCGGTAGCAGCGTCCCCACCCACCACGGGCGACGACCCTTCTACCATAACACCCATCTCAGGAAACACAGTGACCAACGCCAAATCGAGGATGAACACCAGGAGATGAGCATTGCACGCCTGTGACGAGAGCGGGTCGAGCATCGTTGAGACAGTGTAAGCCACCGCTGCAGAGTTAGGTCCGAACAAGTGCATGAGCGGCCCTGTGAAGAGAAAAGGGGGGAAAAGAATGAAGAACGTCAGCATACACTCCCACTCACAAAACACACGTCGACAAACCTGGTATCTTCTTCACCAACCGCCTCTCCACCTCCTTCCGCATCGCGACCTGCTCCTCGGGCGTCGGGCCTCCCATGTCGGGCGTCCGGATCTGGACAGCGGGCGTCGGGCGAGTGGCAAGCATCGCGACGCAAACATTCAATCAGCCCGAATCGCTAAGCATCCGTCAGATGTTCAGGATTCAGGAATACAGTGCTACTGTATCACCGAACATCGAACCGAGGGTCACGCGTCCAAGTTTGAAGTCCACGCGTCGAACGAATGGGTCCAGGTTCAGATGTTGATACAGACTAATTCGATGGTGAGTTGCAAACACAGCGACCGGTGACAGGTGACAATAACAATGAAATTTATCCAGATGACGAGGTGCTCTTCGATCTCAAGAGAGCCTCATACTCGGCCTGAGCTTCCACTACCTGCTCGCTAAGTTCTTCCGCTTCTTGTACAGCCTGGTCGAAGGTCTTCTTGAAGTAGTTGTTCTGGCTCTTCAGATGTATCAGCTCCTTCTTCAAGGAGACGATTCGATCATTCAATCTGGCCGCTTCTAGAACAAAAGGCTCCTGGTACGTGGTATGAGCACACACATCTCACGAAGAACATCAACCACTCACAGATCCCTTGTACAATCGGTCAACGGAGTGCTCTGTTTGACGAATTCGGTGCTCAAGGGCTTTGCATGAGCTCTGGTGCCGATTTTCGTCCATCGCAAGCTCGTTCGCTAGATGCGCCGCTTGCAACTCTGCCGCAATCTACGAATTCTATCAGATTATGCAATAGTAGTGTGTGGTATGCGTACCCTTTGTTTGTACACCTGTTTATGAGCCACTCTCAATTTGCCTTGAAGTTGACGATGTGCAGCGAGCTCGTTGATGGCTAGATCATCTGCATCTCGTATTTGGGATTCGAGCTGTATCAATTGAGACTCGAGTATCTGCGCTTCTGTGTTGGAAGGAGGCATGCGTCGCTCAAGTTGGGGTGGAGAGAGAGAGAGAAAGGAAGCGATGAAGTGATGGTGATGGTGACTGGGATGCCACGTGCGCTCAGCCAATTTGAGAACATCCTGCAGAATTGTTGTATAGCAATAAGTTGGGTCGTTGTACAGCAATGAATTGAATACTGGAATCTACATCTTAATCTTTCAAACCATCCCGTCGACGCTCACGACCCATATAGGTAAGTAATGACTGCTTCAGTACCCAGCTTGGCAGCTCGGCGCGAAAGCTAAGACAGCGTTCGGCGATGGTGGGGTGTGGGTAGCCTATGTGTCCTTTCTCCCAGCATTGACTCTGGATCCATACCCACGCCTGCTGAGTTCCATCCCTGCTATCCGTGTGGACATAGATATCGCCAATCTTGAGGCTACCCGTGACCGGAAGCGGAGCGTCCAATCTGTAATTGCTCACAGACTTATGCCAGCGTGTTAACCCTTGCCCCTTGGTGAACATCCGACTTCCGTTCTCAATATGAAGTGGGCCAGCGGCCGATGGAGGTATGACAGGAGGAGGAGGAGGAGGAGGAAGGTTCGTCTGGGTGGAATGATGAATAGCCCGGTCAACTGAGCCTGAGCCGCCTTGAGAGCCTTGAGAGGATGACGGTTGAGAGGACAGTTGAGAGGACGGTTGAGAGGATGACGATTGAGAGGATGACGATGGAGAGGACGATGGTGGAGAGGACGATGGTGGAGGGAACACCGGCGGAGAGAATGCCGGTGGAGAGATTGACGGCGGAGAGGTTGACGGTGACGACCTTTCGCTCCTGACGGGCTCGACCGAAGAAGATTGAAATATCTGAGAATCTGGGCGCATGTTCTGAGACGGAGACACAATCTGCGAAGATGACGATGTGATGTGCGAGGATACAGGCTGCGGACTTGGTCGAGAAGATATTGCAGAAGATAAATGATCGTGATTGGAAGGAGCGTGGATAGGATGGGACAGCGAATGATCAGAGGGGCCTGCATTCTGGGAAACGCTGCCGGCTGTCGATGGGGAATAACCTGCTGGCTGACCAGCAGCTGAGAGTGTTGGAGTGAGGTGATTGGCCACCGGATGGAGAGGAGATGACGAAAGGGCCGGGTGCAGATGAGAGATGGACGAGTGGCGAGGATGTTGAGCAGCGTGGTCGGTGCAGCGATGGAGACAGCCGCACTCAGGCTCAAGACGATGAGGTCCTGCAGATGATCCAAGCCCGGAATCATCGACCACTATCATGGGAGGGTCGGAGTGAGGATCCTCGAATGTGACGTCCATGTCAAAAGCCTGTTCCCCGCTGGTGACTTGAAGACGCGCTCTGAGGGCTCCTTGTGCAGATAGCTGGACCGACGGTACACTGAGAAGAGATCTGGTCAGATGAGAACTGTCTTGAGTAGCCATTAGGACGCACTCTTTGGGTATCTCTCCCATTCGGCACAGAGAAAATCGCCTGCGATTGATATAGTTTCGCTTCCATGACTCCTCAACCGTGTCCCGGACACGGTTCATTCGGAAAGCATTATGAGGGCCAATGTAGACTCTTTGAGGTCGAGGTCTGCGACTGGAAGGCTCCATGTGACGGAAAATAATACGGACTGAGGATGGGGGATGTGGGTGTGGATACGCGAACTGACCTGGCTTTTGTATGAAAGTGGATGGACGACACAATGTACATTGAAACGGAACCGGAACATTCAATTCAATTCATTGTGCAGAACGCTTGATCTGCTTATGTCATTTCAAACGTGTCATTGAAATTACTCAAGCGCTTCAATGTACGTTCCACTACCTACGAATCCGCATCTACATCCATCGCCTCTGCATCCCCAGAATGCTGGGTTTCTAATATCTTGAACAAGTGAGCCATACGATCAAGCGAGAGTGCATGAACCGTAGCCTCCGCGATTCCAAATTCACCGGCATCGAATGGCGTCCAAGCCACATGACTGATGAGACCGTCTGGTCTGATAACCAAGGGTGTGGGCTCGAAGTCGTCGTAGTAAAGGGATCCTCCAGCATGACCGAAGGTACGATAATGGTCAAGTTTGGCATCGGCTTCGGATAGATTCCTGAGGCGGGAGACACATATGAATACGTCGGTCATGAACGCTCGGGAGTCTGTCTGGGAGATCCGCCGTGTATGTCGGAATATGGACAGTATGCGGCCGACCGACACTCCTCGTCCGTCAGGAGCACGAAAGACGACGCAGCTGTTGCCTTTGCTCCGAGCAGAAGCCGGAGAGTATTTGATACCTTCGATATAGATCTTGCTCAATATCTCGGCCTTTCTGTCCACCATCAGTTGACCGGGAGGACGACGGTTGAGCTGAAGATCCCCGTATTGGTTCGGACCGGGGTCGTTGTTGAGTCGAAATAGAAGAGCAGCAAAGCAACTGTCAGAAAGAACACCCTTCTTCCCACTCTCTTCCGCTATCGGGAGTTGAGACAGAAATCCACGAACTCTTGTTCCGCGCACGTCGCTGCGAAAGACCTTCCAGTACGTCGAAATAAGCTCGGAGGCTAGTTGTTCAACTTCTGGGTTGTTGAACATTGCCCGTAGATTAGACGACCGGCATGTATGCCTCATAAACGTATTTTCCATCTCCCCTAGTGAGCAAACATCATGAGGAGTGTTTACGACTGATCATTAACACAATTGCTTACCGAACTTGCGATTTACGTTCTCCTGTTGAAGCCTGTAGTTGTTGCGTTCCGTACTGAACGCCCGAATCGAGTGTAACGGCCCGTAGAATGGCATGATATCGGTCCCGATGTGGATGGCCATATGGTGGTTCGGTTTGATACTGACTTCCTTGTAGAGCTGTCTTGCGCCGACTAGATACTGCGTCAGAGATGTGGTGTATTTGGCTGCAAGACCCTTGGACATGGCGCGTAATCCTCCAATCTCAACGGCAGTAACAAGATCCATAAAATTGCAGAGCATCTGCTGGCGTCGCCCCATCGACTTGCCCCACAGCCTGATCAGACTGATGGGGAAGTTAATGGTACTAGCGGCCCTCCATTGATCTGCGCTGAGCTTTCCGCGACTCTTGGAACCCAAATCACCAGGAGCACGGCTCACCCACGACGGAAGAATCGTGCGTAGCATATCTTCGTGTATAGCGGTGAGAGTGACTTTTCCCAGGACTGCGCCGCCTCTTTTGTCTTGCGTATTCTAGGGAGATGGAATCAGATCAAGTCTTCAGCTTCTGTAGGTTGATACTCACCGTGACAATAGGAGTCTCCACTCCCGTTGAAGCAGCCACAGGAGTGATCACTGCAGGCTCTGCGATTTCACCCATAGTATACAAGATATTGCCCTTCCGCTGCAAGAGAGCCGTGAACACATGAAACAATGAAACATTTAAACCCCCGATGTTTGCTCACCCATTGCACCAGCTGTCCGATCATATTAGCCTTGAGTTTTTCAGGCAGGATTCCTCGAGAAGTGCACATGAAAGCGAGGAGTGGATTGGTCCACCGCCCCATCGCCTTGGTAAGTTTCTCCAATGAACCTTGATCCGGTAACGGTTTCGCGAATCGGTCCTCTGCCTTCTTTAGATCCAAGCGCGTTCTATCGCTCAACTCAGGCTGAGTGATGTCATTTGCAATAGACGGTCCAGAGACCAATGGATGAGGTACCGGGATTTCAGCGGGGTCAAGGGTGAGAGGAACGTCTGTTAAACCAACACCTGGTTGAGGAACAGGTGGGTTTGATCCAGACGCCTCAGGCTGTGGATTGGAACCAGTAGGTGGAGCGGCGGATTGTATATTGGGACGTGTGGCGTACTGCGTGGCGTTGCGTAAGCTCAACCCAAACAGAGCGAGTGAATGTCATCGACGTACCCATTCCATCAACCTGTTGACTAGATATTTCTTCGTCTTCTTTGCTCTGCGTAAATCGTGCGCAAAGCATAGGTGCCAGAGCACGGCGACCTTGCAATCCAATAGCTTTCGCACATTTCCGGATCTGAGATATGTCCATCCTTCAGCCATTTCTCCTTCAGACGGTTTCTGAACGCTTTTCCTCCCGAGCATACCATCATCATCCTCTAAGTCCACATTCATTCCGAACATCTCACGCGAGTGAGCTTGCAAGAGACCAAGGTAGTGATTGTGCATCGAGTCCACCACCGTGAAACGAATGGGATCCCAGTACGGCAAGCGAAGAAGTTCTGACCACCGCACTCCATTTTTGAGATAGAGCTTAGCCCTTTCGTCCACGCCTGCAGCCAGCCATTTCTCAGCCAATCTGCGATGTTCGGCTCCAGTACGAGCTCGTGGCCACTTAGCCCGGTCGGTCTCCTCCAAATCAGCCAGTGTTATCCAGCAGAGACTACAGGGGTGGGTCGCAGATATGCCTGCTATGCCAAGACATTGACGAGCAGCAGGTAAATCACACACTAGGGGACCGAGGGCGCATTTGATAAGTCTGCCTTTGCGGTATTTCGCAGTGCGAGATAGGAAAACACCAGGGTCCCATAACTCCAAGAGATCGTCCACGAGAGGTCGAAGGCTGTGATTCATCTCCTGCAGAGATGGCTTGCTAGGACCGGGAACAATACCGACGAGATAGAGGTTTTCGTCCAGATAGCGGAGATGAGGCGGGAGATTCATACAGACCATGTAGATCGCAGTCGAAGTGACCGTCTGTTTCGCTGTCTTGGATCCAAACGGGTTGAAGCCATCCACTGCCAAGCTGAAGACATATCTGCCTTCTGGACCGGCGTCGACACATTCACCACTGGCAGGCGGCGGCTGGATGAATGGAGTACCATCCTTGGCTTTGATCTCGGTAATCATCGGACTGTCCCATATGTCCTGCATCATTCCCTCTCCGTCCCTCTCTAACCTGCACCCCAGATGAGCCTTATCCATAACGTCCTCGATTCCCTCTCTTGAAAGAAGGCGGGCCATATAGTTACGCATGCGCTGATGTAGATATGTCCGGAGGGGGTGCGTTGTTTTTGTCTTGCCAACAACGCGACTGCGTAGTAGAGCCTTTCCGCACAAAGGAGAGTCCTCGGTTTCTTGATGAAGGCATACTTCCGGAAAGGGCTTCGAATGGTATAATGCATAGCAATGGGGACATTGAGCGTATTCATCGACCTCGCTATCCAAATTTGCGCCAGATATTATGGTCCTTGGATCGGAAGGAAGTTTCGGAGATGCGGCCATGGGTGAAGATGGGATACTGAGACGTAGGATTCTCACCAGGCCACCGAGCCCGGCTAGAAGGACGGTGCACGAATCGAAGGAAAGATTGAATAGCAGGTGCATTGTCAAAACGATGAGATAACATGATGCGATGGTAGGATCAAGGCTAGCAAGAGGGGATAGAAAGAGTGATCCTACAGGATTCTCGGATCAGTAAATCGACCCTTATCGAGAAAACCGACACACACCAGTATTGACAACGACTGGAGATCCAGTCTCATGTACGTTGGCCAAGGCATCTTTTTGCCTGTTCCACTGAGCTTCCTTCCACATCTCCAGTTCAAGGTACGACCGATGTAAATCAGCTGTAACCTCCGCACGGAGTTGATCAATACCAGGTTCCAAAGCGACGGGAGTATCTTTGACTTCGGCCACCATAGAGAGAATGTACTGCTCCAGATCCAAGAATATACGATTGACCGGGTTGGTGGTGTCCAAGGCGTACGTTCCTGAGTTGGCATTCATGATGTCGCTGAGATCTTTATAACGGAAGCGACCAGATATATCGGGATTGTTGAGAAATTGAAGGGGTTTGGACGTGTCTAGAACGGTGCTCTGGTATTTCAGGTGCGACTGTATGAAAGTCAGATCGGCTTTGAGATCACTGACCCAACGGCCAAAATGGAGCTCTGACGCTGGGTGTTCGTATGGTAAGGCCGCCTCCTGTTCCCCGATACTTTCAATAATCTTGGAGTCATGTGTACTAGGAGTTGAGCTTCCCGATGGTGTTGATACCGATTGTGTAGATGACGATGCGGCCTTGAAGTCCACAGCCTGTTTGGCGCGTTTGACCCGTGCAGCTTCTCGTTTGACAAGCAGCTTTGCTATTGTACACATGATAAAAACGACCCGACAGATCACAAAGCCCATGACTTACTTTGCTCAGGGATATTTTTCTTTTCCGGCTTCGAGTTCGCAGGGAGTTGGAAAGGACGTGAGCCTCCGGGAACAGAACACCTCATAACAAGAATAGAGAGGTCTTGGAGACCAATGTCATCCAGTACGTGTTCCATATTAAGTGCCGTCCGGCGAAACTTATCATAATGCAGGGTATAGCGGACTCTTGCCAAAGACGCGATTAGGTGTCGCCGTCGAAGGATCTGGAAGACATCCGAGATCGTGCTGCTGGGGGATATACCTGATATATAAGACAACGATGAATATGATCTCCAGCGTATATGAATGAGATCGAGTTCACTCACGGAGGGGTACTGATTGCGGACCTACTCCGGTCACAAAAATCGTAAAGGGAGGTCGAAGCACAGTGCGGTGTTGCGTTGCATCGCGGTCACGATCGACGATATCTATGCAGGCATGTCAATGAAATGCAAAGCATTTACTAAGAGTTCACGCACAGCTCGACAGTATCAAGATAAGTGCGAAATCCAACAGACAGGTTGAACCCACAACGGCCACAGCGGACGAGCGGCACCCAGTAGTCACCGTGATGATCGCGACAGAGAACAGAGAGCAGACGAGCTCCAGGATTGAACGTGAATATTTGACCGGCTTGAGCAGGGGATCCTTGTGTTCTTTCCATTTTCGCCATGACCGTTGGCGTATTAGAATCAGCCTGCGCAGAAACGCAGCAGGCATATCGGACGTCTGCTAGTGTTCGGATTCAGGTTGATAGTCATTTATACAGGAACAGACGTACCAATTTTACGAGGTTTGAGTGCCAGGGCTTGACGATTCCGAGATGAAGGTGTTGGAAGTATTGCACGTCGGAAAACCGCCATGATGATCGCGATTCGATTTGGGCGTCAATTGGCCCGCCACTTCTTTCCTCCGAGATCTGAGAGACGTCTAACAAGGCACTTATAGAACGTAGAAAGACACCATGAAATTGAGCTAGATATTCTGACATGTGTATGATATAGCAATGTATTCTCCCCTCTATGTACTAGTTGAGGGGCCGGCTTGCGCAGGCTCTGCAGGACGTAAATAATCCGCGATCATGCTGTAGGACAAAAGAAATCAGGAGACGTCAACTGAGCGACCGAGAGATGGTGCTTACCGAACAACACTCTCAGGATGACTGAAAGCATAAGTTTCGTCCATGTCAACAGCCAAATTCCTGCGCTCCGAAGCGGTCAAAGAATCCCACCACGAATCGCTATAGGCACCTCTCGGTAAGGCTTTGACCGGGCGACGGATGGAGGTGGAGGGATTCTCAGATATGAGGCGAGTGTGCGGATCTCTTCCTTGATTGCAACTTCCTCTTCTTTCGCGTCTGTCCAGAATATCAAGATCTCGCAGCCAAGGTGTCAATCGAGGATTTCGCCACTCCTTGGCTACAATCTTGAAACTTTGAACTCCGGCTACATTCTCTTCCTCGTCGGAACTCATACCGTCCACCCCGAGCCTGGCGATGATATGGCTATGCGTGGAAGAGTGCTTACGGACCATGGTAAAGCGTCGAAGAAACAGCTAGGCTTAATCAGTCCCATTAAAGACGTTTTAAAGAATAGATCGCGCACCTGATATTTGCGGCCCCATCGTGCGGACCCTCTGGTATGCGCCACTCGCTCTTCAGGTGCCAAAATCTGGGTGCGGAGTCTTGCTTTCAACGTCTTGAAATACTTGATGTAGGCCTTCTTGGCTAGTTCAGGATCGTCGAGACCAGATTCGCCGTGTTGCAGGAAGTCTTCAACAAAGGTGTCTGTGACTGACTGATTCCAAGCGCTACGAGGCATTCCCTTGAAGTCAGGCCTGAAATCGGCCACTTCACAAGCAGGGCCATCTGACGGATCGAAATGAAGGACTTCTCGCTCCCTCGGAAGCTTTGCCACGTCAACTTCGGATTTCCGTGTACGTCCCAAGAGTGTATTGACGTGATCCTGGATATGACGCTGAATGTATACTGAGTGCGGGTATGGGAGATCAGAAAGGGAGCACATACGTTGTAGAGATTGGCATCGTCAGGTCGGGGGTGAGGAGCATGAGATAGCCTCTTTGTTCTTCGTCGTTTGCGAGACTGGGACGGCCTACAATCCACCACCTCCTCCTCATTATCAGCATCATCATTGTCTTGTGCACTGCCGGAAGTGCGAGTTCGAGCAGGTGACGACTGAGCAAGTTGTCGGACTTCTTGAGTAAGTCCTTCGACAGACCGGACCACCTGGGCCAGCTGTGGAATGTATATCGTCTGTATGGTAAATGAGACATTGCAACACGCGCACGCATATGATGCAATATCTTACCTGCACATTTCCGGCATATGCTTGTTCGAAGTTGACCGATGGCTCTATATAGCCTGACCTGGGAATGATGGGCTCGGCAGAAGGAGCTGTATCGGAAGCTGTAGATGAGTCTAAGTGCGATGAGGGTTCCATGAGGTACACCCCGTTTTGTTCGTGAATGAAAGCGGTCTCTGGCATCTTTTCCAATCTCCGGGACGACATCAGAGGCTCTATATCTTCCTGCTGAGGACCGGAAGAGAACTGATCAGCCATATCCACATCAAGATCTTGCTGTGATGGGACGTTCAAGGTTGCGGCCATGTTGTTGGGCTGGACAGCGTCAGACGCTGGCGTGGATCCGCTTTGTGCGTTGAGAACCGGTGTCGTTATTGGACGACGAGGAATAGCAGAAGACGACGACGTTTCTGCAACGGGGGCATTGGGCTGAACAGCGTTGGACGTTGGAATTTGCAGGTTAGGTCCGTGCTGCACGCTGGTACCCAAAGATACAATTGGAGGCGGAGGAACAATTGGAGGCGGAGGCGGAGGGATAATTGGAGGCGGAAGCGGAGGAACGATTGAAGGAGTCAATGGAATCGCAGACGACGACGACGACGTTGCTGCGACAGACGCTGGAACCTGGAGGCTAGGTCCATGCTGCACGCTGAGACCCGGAGAGGCAGCAGCCACGATCGGAGGATGTACGATTTGAGGAGGCGGTGAAATCGCAGATGGCGTGAGGCTGGGTCCATGCTGCACGCTGAGACCCGGAGCCACTGTTGGAGGAGGAGGAGAAATGGCAGACGGCAACAGTGAGGACGACGACGGGACGGCATCTTCCATCCTGGTATCTGGCAAAAGCAACAACTCTCCTCGATCTGTACGCTCATGCTAAACGATGTCAGCTACATCACGCTATCCATGAAACTAGTCAACGTACGTTTTCTGGAGGTGACCGGGACGTGGCTAATAAACGTTGAGTCTGACTAAGCTCCCTGTTATACGGGTTGTATGCTCTGGATATCAACTCTCCAGAGCCAGACGAGACTTGGGCTTGAAGTGTGATAGACGGGTTTGATGGAGCAGGAGGCACGAGCTGTCGAGTAATCGGAGCAGTAGAACCAGACGCTAGAGATTGAGATGGTTCGGTGGTGGTGTGCAAGATCGACCGATCCCTTGGCTCTATATGTTGCGAGGGGTGATCTTCAAGCAAATTCTGCATAGACCGACTGCTGGTCTCCACGGTCAGGTTCTCCAATGCCAGCTGTGTGGTGGGAAGGTCTTCCGCGGCAGAAACCTCCTCGGAGGAACGCGGTATAGGAGGGGCTTCCATCGCAAGTGGCATAGAATGATCATTGGTCCGCGAGACAGGGTCATCTTCAAGTTGCATAGGCTGATCCTCCGTCACAGACTGCACGAGAGGGTCTTCGGACGTAGCTCGCAGCGTCTGACTGCCAGTCTCCGTGGCAGAACATTCCGACACAGGCTGCATCTGCATGAGAGGGTCGTCAGAAGTAGGTTGCGAGGGCTCGTGTTCTCCAATCTCAGAGTGCATAGGATGATCGCCGCTCTCAGTAGCCTGGACTTCCGATGCTGGCTGCATGGGAGCATCATGAGAGGTAGGTTGCGAGTGTTCTTCAGACGAAGTCTGCGTCTGCATAGGCTGACTTCCAGCTTCCATGACAGATTCTTCCGGCGCAGACTGCATGAGAGGGTCGTCGGACGTGCCTTGCAGCAGCTGATTGTCAGTCTCCACGGCAGGAACTTCCAACGCAGGCTGCATGGGAGCGTCGTCAGAGGTAGGCTGTAGCGACTCGGGTGGTCCAAACACAGTCTGCATAGTCGAATCGCTGCTCTCCGAGGCAGGGACTTCCGACGCTGGTTGCATGGGAATATTGTCGGGTGTAAGTTGCGAAGACTCGAGTTCTCCAATGTCAGTCTGCATAGTCGAATTGCTGCTCTCCGAGGCAGGGACTTCCGACACAGGCTGCATGGGAAAGTCATCAGAGGTAGGTTGCGAAGACTCGAGTTCTCCAATCTCAGAGTGCATAGAATGATCGCCGCTCTCAGTGGCCTGGACTTCCGATGCTGGCTGCATGGGAGCATCGTGAGAGGTAGGTTGCGAGTGTTCTTCAGATGAAGTCTGCGTCTGCATAGGCTGACTGCCGGCTTCCATGGCAGATTCTTCCGGCGCAGACTGCATGAGAGGGTCGTCGGACATGTCTTGCAGCAGCTGATTGTGTTGCATGGGAGGGTCGTCAGAAGTAGGTTGCGGGGGCTCGTGTTCTCCAATCTCAGAGTGCATAGAATGATCGCCGCTCTCAGTGGCATGGACTTCCGATGCTAGCTGCATGGGAGCGTCATGAGAGGATTGCGAGTGTTCTTCAGATGAAATCTGCATAGGCTGACTGCCGGCTTCCATGACAAGTTCCTCCGGTACAGACTGCACGGGAGCGTTGTCGGTGCCTTGCAGCGGCTGACTGCGAATCTCCACGGCAGGGACTTCCAACGCAGACTGCATGGGAGGGTCGTCAGAGGTGGGTTGTAGCGACTCAGGGGTAGTGACACCCGACGTAAGCTGCACGAGAGGGTTGTCCGAGGTAGGTTGCGGGGGGGCGCGTTCTCCAAACGTAGTCTGCCTAGGTTCGTTCGACGCTGAACCGTCAAGGATACCTTGCTCGGGAAAGGTTCTGGACAGAAGCCGTGCGGAGTCCGTTTCCGAGCTCGAGGAAGGGTATGGAGGGTTATTGCCGAGGGCTCCTACTTGGACTTCGGATGGATGGTGTTCAGCAGACGATACCGTAGATTGTGTAATTTCCGTAGCTGCCATGGTGGAACTGCCGGCTACAGGTTCGTCGGGAAGATGAGTACCGCTCACAGAGCAAGTATTGGACGCGGTGCTCAAGGCATCCACAGGAGGGGTTGCTTCTACCTCAGTCTCAGTCTCCGATTCCTGTTGTGATTCTTGAATTGAGTTGACGAGGAACCGACAGTATTTGTGAGTACACACCTCGTTCTCATCCACTTCTAACATAGCATCGACTGTCTCTCTGGCATCTTCGTCATCCGAGGAGTCTCCATCTCCAACGAGCTCGCCGAATTCGCCATCCGAGGAGTCTCCATCTCCAACGAGCCCAACTTCGGCATGTAGTGCGTCTCTATCTTCAACGAGCTCGCCCCCATCCAAATTTTCTCGAATTTCAGAATCTATAAGCACCTCTCCACGTCCATTATCTCCTCTACCACGCTTCATGGGGGGTGCATTGAGGTCAAGAGCACGATCCAAATTGCGGGCCTCCAGATGAGTCAATACTCGCAGCGTGTTTGGGAGCCTGATATGGCTATAGCGGTCAGAGGGTTGGTTCTGCTGGGAACCTGACGTGACTGGGCCCTCCATCTGGTGGTCCAATGCAAAAGTGGGAAGGGTGGTAGGATGATCAACAGGAGCTGAGCGTTTCAATCGGTTCGTGCGCCACTCAGTGGGTCGCGCGAGGGGATCCGAAGCGTCCTCATCAGACATATCATGATCTTCGTCCATTGCGAGAGAAGGTAGGATCTGTTGAGGTCGTAGTTGAGCAGCGGCGGACTGGGAGGACTGGGAGATTAAGAAATTGCAGAAAAAGCAGAGTCACCACTGGATTCGTACCGTCGAGAAAGATGACACGGGAGGTACGCTTACCGAATCAGCTACATCGTAGCAAAGCCTTTGTTCGGTGGCCCCCACTCGAGGATCATGAACAAAGGGTGTTGTCTGCCCGCCCTATCCGTTCCGGGTCGGTGACACCACTTCACTACGAGAGATTTGACCACCGGTAATGCGATTCGTGACCAGTAGAAGGTTCAAATATGAAAAGCATGCTTGTAAAGTTTGCGAGTCTATTGATGCAATTGCTAGTAGTAGGAAAGACGTGAACGAGTTGTGGATCTCAGTGATCAGAGATAGTCAGAGATGCACGACCTTCTGAAAGTGCTGGTGTTTATCTAGATTACCTTTCACCCTTTCACATTTCACTGTTCACGCGCGCCCACCGCCGTTCTTTGGCTCCAGATCCTCTCTTCACAATCCTTTGTCCTTTGTCCTTTGTCTCTTTCAGTCATGGCTATATATCACAGACACCCTCTCTTCGCCACTTCCCTCTCTTTCTCTCTTCATGGACATGTCTCTCATCGCTGACACGCCCATTTCCATCTTCATGTCTGACGACGCAGCTTCCATCCTACAAACTCAAATGACTTCACGCAATGCGGCGGATATGTAAGTATAGCATTGCTCATAGATTATGTCTTCTCACTCTCCTCCTAGCACGTCTCTCATACGCTTTCTGAAAGGCTCCGACGGAGGTGTACATCGTGTACACTTCAGGGAGAGAGCTGATTCAGTGGATCTACCCGCTGAGGTCATAATCCTCGAGATTCTTCCTCGTCATTGTACGTATCGGTCTCAAGTCTCCCCTACCCAACGCTAATGCAGTTGAATCTCAGTCGCTTTGGTCATTCGTTCCGCGAGCCTTCGTTCGTCGGTTCCTGTGGTTCACTATCAGAAGAACATTGGATATGACTGGCAGGTTACGATTAACTATGTGCGCTCTTTCATTTTTTCTTTCGTGAAATTATCTGATTATCCTGCAGGCTCAGAACTCGGTCTCGTGGCTTGACCCTAACGTAGGTCACTGGCCTCCACCAACCTTGTCTTTCAAATACTCGGAAGACGCAATACTCTTTGCCCGAGTAACACATCGGGTCTCTGTCGACCTTGGTGGCGATAGAGAACTTGCAAGATGTCGGGCGTTGGCACTGAGGTCTTGGTCGATGAGTATTCCGGGCACCCAGCTAGACGACAACATGAGCGTCGAGGCTTTTGGTATCGTCATGCTCGTCGCTTTAAGTTTCTTGTTGTTGGTTGTATTGCCGGCTGTTTAGTGTCTATCCGCAATTCTCGTCATTAGATTGTTCCATCGCCTCCATTCTCTATACAATTCACTGCGCCAATGTGCAAGCCTCTCTAAACCTAGTTTGACACTGAAGTAAAGCCATCGCGTGAACGTCATCACCTTGAAGCTTGAAGCTTGAAATCTCGGAGCCGCGGGGATCTGCGATTCCGAGATCGATAACCAAATCTTCTAGAGGTTCGGAGATCTGCGCCTTAGATCTTGAAATCGATAAGCCGTTATCGGCTTACAAATCTTCGCGAAGCACGTGCATCTTGAGATCAACTCATTTTCAGTGTTGGCCGTCGCTTATGAACATGACCTCTTGTCGCAGTTCACTCTCGATATCAGAGCCATACTTTTCGAATTATCAAGACACTACGCGGATACATTTGAAGAACGAAGAACGAATACATGGAGAAAGACGAAGGATTAAGGAGCTCAAGTAAGTACATAAGTACAACATACTATGGCGTCCCGCTCACGGGTAGAAGGGGAATCATGCGCAATCATTCAACAAATTCCACATTACGGCAAAGCCAACGCAATCGGGAAGACAGGATCGTCGTTTCCTAACATCTGCAAGACGCCTTCGGCCTCCTCCAGAAACCTGCACTGGGTGAGCAATCACGACGCATACAGATTCAAATATGATTGCTTACTTGGTAACTGCCCTCTCAGCAAAGGTGATATCGGACTGCGACGTCAACGAAGTGACCAGAACGTTCCTGCCACTCTTCATAACTACCACGCCTCCCCTCCATGTGGTGTTCGGATAGAGTTGACGAAGTGCGGCGTTGATAGGATCGCTTGGACAATACTGCACAGCCAGCAGGACTTGGTAGGCTACGCCGTTAGGGTCGAAGTGCGTCACGATGCATTCCTGGATAGGATCTTGAGTGCCCATGAGACCTTCGAGTTGGGGGAAACGCCGGTTGGTGCTTGTCTCTTGCTGAGGCACCAAGGTGCTGACTCTTTCTCGCAGCGGAGTAGGAGATCCCGTACGGTAGTAGAGACACCGAAGGAACCTAGTTTTCTTTCAGGTGAGGGTCAGTACTGTTGAATTTGAATGAGTTATGTTATGTTTGTACTCACTGCTTTTCTAGGAGACAGAGGAGACCGGTAGGAGTGCATGTCTGCGACGATGAAGCAGAGGAGGATAATACGGCGACGACGATGTCACAGGTGAGTAGATCAAGTTGGGTGGATGTCGAAAGAGTCTCATCCGTTCATTGCAGAAATTCGCTCATATACTGGTCAATTCTGTCATCACGTGCGAGCCTCGTGCTGTTCGGTTTGTGCCTCCCCGGCAATTGTCAATGAACTCTTGAGCAATATGTATCATTTGTTCCTTCGTCTTTGTGGATGAAGGTGACGTGGATCGTCACCAAAACCGCCCTTTGTTTTAGGTGCAGGAGAAGCATCCGGGATCTCCGACCACGACTACAAAACCAGCATCCCAGCGCCTCGATTCCAGACCCGTACTTTCCCTCCGTTCAAGTGGCACATACGCGCGCCATGCATCCCGACTGCCCTATCTGCTTAGAAGCCATCCGCTTCACTTCCAACGATGTCCTCGATGCTACGCATTTATCTGGTGACGCGCCTAGAGCTATACCTTGTGGTATGTCAGTTTACCTCTCTTGATTTCCGACCGACCCTCACTGCGTACAGGTCATGTCGTTTGTCGGACCTGCGTCAGGCTGGTTTTGACCCCCTTTTGTCCAACCTGTCGGGCCCCATTCAACAACAACCAGATCTACACCCTCTCTTTCCAAGAAGAGGCTGCTGTTCACGTGCCTCCTATCGTTTACGTAGAACGGTAAGTTTGCTAGCCTGTTCATTCACTGTTTACCCTCATCTCACTTCAATATAGCTATGTTCAGGATCTTCGTCGCCAGTATGCCTCGCTTGAGGAGACCAGGGATGACGTCGTCGAAGAGATCGATCACAAGGCTCGCGGGTTGACTGTTCAGCGCAGTCGCGTGCGCCACTACACCAACCTCCTTCAGACCTACTCGGAGGATGCCTTGACCGCTCTCAAGAAGGTTGATGTTTTAACGGGACGGTATGAAAAGGAGCGTGCTCGGATCATAGCACTCGAACGGCTGGTAAGTTTAGTCTCTACCTACCCATTCATATATGTTCTTATCATGATATCCCCCAGCGTACCGCAATCAATGCACCTACTTGCACCCCGCTTCGGAGAACAAGATCTGAGGCTGATGCTATCTTGGTCAGTCTGGATCCTCGTGTGTTGGTACCAGTCATCTAACTGCTGCATATTAGCCTCCTGCCCCAAAGCGTGCTCGCTTTGACTGATCCTACATACATTCTGCATCGCTGTATTTTCTTTCTGCCAATATATTCTATCATCCTCGTATCCAAATATCGTGTGCACTCAATCCGAACTTGGCGACCTTTGCGACGTAGGACTTATGTCTTTGCTGTCTGAAGTAGATATCTTCATTCAAAGGGATGACAAAGGCATTTATATTGACGAAACTTTGAGTGAATGGAACATTCAGCGCACAGCAGCTATATATGTCACAGCTAGAATTCACAGTACATCAAACATACTGACCGCTTTTGCAATGCCGACCGACTCAAACTCATCCACGGGCCGCTTCCCTTCCTCTTCCTCGATCGTCCTCAGCGACAGGGCCAAGAGAAAGACCAAGACCGTTGATCGTAGAGGTGGGGCAGGACCGTCTAGGAATGTGCCCTACCTTCGTTGTCGTACAGCTTCACCTGCAGCCGCGATCATGCCGTTCGCCCTGCAGCTAACTGCAAATCCTGGTAGCATGCTCCGTAGAGCTCCCGTGACCAGCGCGAACCAATCTCCAACGCGACGTATATCTCTTCTGCAGGCAAAAATCATGGAAGCGACAGCTATGCTGCAACAGCGCCAGGTTCTTGTAGACTCTCAGCGTTGCAAAGTGAATGAGGTCATTCAAGGCTTGAAGGGCAGTATAGAAAAGGAGGAATCCAAAGAGGTCAGTTTGCAGGTCGTTTCCAAGAGTTGATCCGTCACTGACCTGATATTTCATGCGTAGGCGTTGGCCAAGGATCGCATCGAACGACTAAAGCTTCAGATTGCCCAACAAAGCCAAGTTCAATCCGACATACAGTCGATCATACTGCGAAGACTTCAAGAACAGCAGCGATGTAAGCTTGTAGCAATCAGACTGAGGGTAAGTCTGACGTACCTTCAATCTCTCTTGTTCGGCGTGAACTAACCTCGGTCCCCTCGGTCCAGGATCAACACACGCAAGCGTTGGCCGACCGACAGGAATTTCTACCTATGCTTGGGATTGCCGTCCAGGTACAGAAGCATGTGGTCAATCGGTTGTATCGTGAAAGTAGCCGTTGTAGAACCAAAGTCGTCGAATTGGGGCGAGAGTTGGTAGTACTCAGAGATCTATGCGGCTCGAGAGGCCTAGTGAAGGGTGAAGTACAGGCCTAGCGCATGTATGTTACAGTAGGGCTGTATTTTGTTCGTAGATCTCGAAGTCTTGTCACCGAGCATGGATGCATGAGATACGAACAAAGATGCTCCTGACTGAGAGCGAGGCCGACAGGTCTAAACAAGCGTCTAAATTGAGTCTCGTCCTCATCGAGCTTGATAAGATTAGATCAACAGCTCTCGACGCCGATTTCTGAATTCGGCGCCAATTCATCTTTGTTGTTCTGTTCGCTCACCACCAGCCATCTCGAAAGGACGCTAAAGTTATACCTCAGTGGTGAGTGCTTCCACGCAGGCAATGTGCTCAAGTGATGGTAAATTCACATCTCTATCTACAGATCAACGCGAGGATGAGTCTTGTCTGCTCTGTATGCAGACTTAGATTCTCCGACGGGGTGGACTCTTCGCGACATCCATTCGCAAGCATCACATGCGGTGAGCAGTTTTTTGCTTGAACACCTAGTATGCGTGACTGAATTTGGTTAGGACATTGTTTCTGCGGAGGATGTCTTGACATGTATCTCCCTCTTTCTCATGCCTCTTGCCCAAAGTGCGCCGGGTTCAATCCTTCCACCGGCGGTGTGGCAGCACCTCCTATACCCAATGTACAAACCCCCTTCACTCGCGAGGATGCCATTCGCGTCTACCCTGTACTGAAAGGACACGATCAGGTTGATCAGGATATCGAGGCACTCATCGAGCAGTAAGTGTGTTAATTCGATTGATAGCGATACATCCTAAAGTCGTTCAGAAATCCGGAGGTCCAAGAACTGCGGAATAAGATATCCGAGATGTCTGGAGTTGTCTCCTCTCATCGACTTCAAGAGAACTCGCTCAACCAGATGTCGCTACATCACGCCAAGACGTTGCAGACGCTGGCCGATGAATTGATCACCATACGGAACTTGGGCAGATCTAACGACAAGGAGGTCAGAAGGCTTGAAAGAGCGACCCAGGAGCTAGGGGAGTCGGGCGCAGATTTAGAGAAGGAGATCAGGGAGGCGAGGGTTGCGGCGCTGCGCAAGACTTGAGCGTGTTGAGACCAAACAAGAATGTATCACCTCTTCTGTACCACGTCTACTAGTACTGTACTATATTCATTTTCAGATGCTGTCAGTTCAATTATCGTTTATCGTGTCGTGGATCCCAATTTCTACGATTACCAGCGACCGATGCCCAGCGTCTATTTTGAGTGGCGTGGGGCCCGAGTCCGAGATCTAGAGCAGCATGTTTGTTTGACCATGTCCTATTTTCCAAATTCACCCGTCACCACCTGCTGCAGCAAATTTTCAAGATGAATCGTTATAGCCAACTATCCTCTATATCCGACTGTACCTCCTCTGTCAACTGTATTGAATTCTCTGAAGACGGCGCGTTCTTTGCGGTCGGTTCCGACGATGGATTCATTCGTATCTACGACACACGGAAAGATGTCTGCATCTTAGAGCTGTTTGGACCCACTCCTGTGACAGCTCTTCTCTGGCACCCTGCTCGCGAGGATACCTCTGAATATCAGATCATTATCGGTCATGGAGATGGAACGGTTCTGGCATATTTCACCGACCTTAGTGCTGATAAACATGTGAGTTCCCCCCTCGCGTCTGAAGGTTGACAAATGACGAATGGTTATCTACAGAAAGGACAGAACAAGCCGGAGCGTGTTGAACTGGATTTTGAGGCCGAAGGACCCGTTGAAGGTTTCGCCTTCAACAAGGCCAACTCATATCTTGCTGCAATCATTGGTTCTCAGGTGTTTCTTTGTATCTCTCTCAGTGCGGATGGTACGTCTTCAACACGCTACTTCGCTTGGTGACTACTCCTGATAGCGGAAAATGCTGCCATGCAGAATCCGAGGACTTTCTCACCACCAAACCTAAAGCGATCGCGGACCCCCCTAGTACTTTGTTGTCGTCGAGAGTCAGTGGTTCGCAAATCTCGCCACGGGGTGTACATTTTGCTAGAGCCGCAAAGTATTTGGTTGTGTCGTATCTGGAGCACGGAATCATGTGAGTATTGCATGCGGCTGTCACCTGTTTGTGCCACTCGCTGAACAAGAATTGGCGACTATAGCTGCTGGGATATGGAGGGAAAAAATGTCCTCAGGCATATCGACGTATCCACTCGCATGTATGTTGGAATCCTACATCTGCACGTGCACGTAAATACTAATCTCATGCGACTCAAAGTGCCCGTTCGGCCATGTCACCCGACGATCACTATATTCTCGTTCATAACCTGGTTTCCGGCTTCGACAGATATGATCTGCGTTCTGGGTCTATGGTCAATATGTACACCGTTGCTATAGACCCTGAACAGAATGTTTCTCTCCCGGTTCTCTTTATTCACGGGGGCCGGGATCTTCTTCTTGGCGACGCCGGAGGGAATATCAGAATCACAGATGTAGACGGAGGTATCGTGCAGCAGCTGCCTCACAAAGGTGAGATTTCTCCTACCGATTCATTGTTATCGGTCGCTGATGAATGGGTTAGAGAAATACATGATACAAGCCTTCGTAAGTTGATGTCTTCTTCCCTGCTAGTGACACCGGACACTCACAACCCTTAGGCCTATACAGAGCGGCTTTCAGATTCTTTCCTGGTGACCGGTACCTCTGAAGGAGGCGCGTCAACCGTTGTGACGGTGTGGCATAGTGTTCCTTTACGGACAGTCAAGTATCGAGACGCCTCTGTCATGACTGGCGCCGTGCGGACTAGGATCTTGAAACCGACGCGGCCGCCGACTCCTAAACCACAAGCAATCGATTTCGTCGACCTGGGACGTCGCTTCCAAAGTGCTTCACCTGCGGAACGTGTAGCTGCGGTTCTTCTCGCGTCTGGTGTCTCACTGATATGCTGGCCGTACGTCTGTCAGGTACGTAGCCATCTGGATCTAATTCAGCCTGGCATCTCATTTATTGATACTTTGAACAGCTGGCTGCGATTCTCTACCAGTCTGCATTTGTGTACATTTACTCTGTAAGTGTCCTCCACCACTTTTTCAGACGTCGGAATTGACTCGAGTCAATTTAGAACTTGAAGATCCTTGTGCTGACGACTGGAGCTTTGGGACGGCGCCTGTTCACAGGGACGCTCAAGACGTTGTCCAATTGGTCCCCTGGGTTTAGAGAGCTTTTGGCGGCATCTGTGGAGAACAATGAATGAGAGATACCTGGTTTCGGTATGTACATAGCAGTTGAATTTTATGTGAACGCCCCTTGGACCCATTCGTTCGACGCGTGGACTTCAAACTTGGACGCGTGACCCTCGGTTCGATGTTCGGTGATACAGTAGCACTGTATTCCTGAATCCTGAACATCTGACGGATGCTTAGCGATTCGGGCTGATTGAATGTTTGCGTCGCGATGCTTGCCACTCGCCCGACGCCCGCTGTCCAGATCCGGACGCCCGACATGGGAGGCCCGACGCCCGACGCCTGACACGCGACATTGGAAGCCCGCCGCCCGCTGCCCGATGTAGCGCTCGATGTTCGATCAGGTCGGCATTAGTCGGGTCGACTCCCGCGTCCTTCCGCGTGGATCTCCACGTCTTTGCGTCCAGGTGTGGCGTATGCACGATCAAGACCATGCCTGTATAATGCCAGGTATGATCGAAGGACTATATTGAAGATGATACGCAGAGGCTCGGCGAAAAACGCTACATGTAGATGCTGATGATACTGAGACTACAATGTGACGGTTGGTGTGACAACCGTCGGGGGCGCGCCGCATGTAATCGCTCACCCGATACCAGAGACCACATTGTGACCGTCGGTGTGACGGACACTCCCCATATCACCCCAAGTATCACCGGCTGAAGACAGGGAGACCTCATTCAGGGGCCCTTTTGGGAGTCCGATGGCAATTGTTTGGGCTCCGAAAGCCATATAGTTCAATGTCGCCCTCGATCATATCGGAATGACAATTGCGGATATAATCCGCTGATATCACTTCAATAATGTCGGGGATTATATTCAAATGGTATGCAAACCATTCCGGTGATGTCATTTTGCGTGGCTTTCAACATGTCCTCGTGCGTTATATAAAGGGATCTTTATAATTCGTGATTATATTTAGCGCAAATGGAAATTATACCGTGGACTACAATTCCACAATGAGCTTTCATAGAATCCGTCGAAGACATGTAGTCTATATTTCCACAAAGTTTCACATATAAATCAGATATAAACTAGGTTTATACGAGTGAATGCCCCCGGTGTTTGCATCTACTTCCACATGCAACGTCTTGGCTCCAATGAGGTAGAGTCTGAAGTGGCGTAGAGCTCGGTATAGACCGTAAAGCTCTAGCTTGGGCTGACTGTAGTTACTTTCGACTTTGTTCATCGGCAGTGATCCATAACGAGCGGGCCTTCGTTTTCCTTCATCGTCGATCTGTGAAAGAATAAATCCTACAGCATACTTGCTGGAGTCCACAGACAATATAATTGGGTTGGTGGATGTATAGTCTATGGGCCTTAGCGCAGGTGCTGTAGAGACTAGTTCTTTCAGCTTGTCGAATGATCCTTGGCGGCGATCGTCCCAGGTGAACTCTGCTCCTTTACGGGTCAGTTCTGTCAAGGGTCTGGCAATAGCCGAGTAATCCTTGATCCAGATCCTGACTGTCCCGCAAAGTCCTAGGAATCCACGAACTTGTTTGGGTGTTGTAAGCGGTGGCCAGTTTGTAATCTTGGCGATCTTGTCATCGTCTGGGCTCCTCCCGTCTGGTGTGCATTTCTGTCCGACGATGAGGACCTCTTGGCGGCAGATCTGGGTCTTGCGAGGGGAGAACTTGGCCCCTGCATGACCGATGCGGTGCATTATTCTCTGGACGTCTAATGCATGCTCCCAAATAAATCTCCGTATCCCTGGGTTGTCTTCTAGCACTTCAGGGTGCCCATCCTTATCAGGGTACTCCGTGGCAGGTCCTTTGATTGGTACATCATCAATGAAGATGTTGGTCTTGGTTGGGATCTCGTCCTGGAGTATGAAGGTCATACTGGCTTGAAATTCTGAAGGGGAGTTTGTGTAGCCAGTGGGCATGGAGGTGATCTGCAGCAATCCCAACGGAGTGAGAAAGGCAGTCATCGGACAGCTGGATGGGTCGACTTTTCTGGCATCGAAGCCCCAGAACAAGTCAAACACTGTGTAGCATTTGCGACCTGCAAATGGCTCCACAAAGTCGTCAAGAATTGGGGGAAGGCCAGTCTCTCGGATGGAGACTGCGTTCAACGGCTGAAGGTCGTGAACGATCCTTAGGTTCCCATTTTTCTTGAGGACACAGAACCATCGAGAGCGGTAGGATGATTGACTCCTTTCGTAGACTCCTGCCTTCATCTTCTCTTTCAACAACTCTACTACTTTCTCCTTGATTCCGGGTGGAATGGGTATATTGCCGTGCGCCCATGGTATGTGTGGCACGACCGGCATAATATACGGGCTGAAGTAGTCTTCGTGTAGGGTCCCACGTTCTGAGTCTTCGAANGCTAGAACATGTTCGTTGGTCTTCATTATGTGGGAGAAGAGTTTGACTTCTTCAGGCCACAAAAATCCATCGTGGTTGATGTCCAGAGAGTCGAGACGTTCCTGAGTCATCTTCTGAGTGGGGGTGAAGTCGGGTGGATTAAATGGTAATGGGGGTAGGCTAGCGAGGGGGTCCTCAGGAAATACTCGGG
>SGPM01000320.1:0-30838 GCA_004802725.1 Antrodiella citrinella
GATGGCTTAATAGCACTACCCATCATCCCTTTTCGCAAATTTGAGTATATACGGTTTGTTCTATACATCAATGCGATCATTTTGACATAGTTTCCGTAACATAAGACCGAGTTTGGGATGAGAACCAGCCCATCGCAACTTCGGCGCTTATAAGCGCCGGTGTGCGCGATGATGTGGCATCCCTTTTAGCAGTAACGCAACAGTTTGAGACCGTTAAAAGGGTGAAACAGATACTTATTCATGTACTCTACATTATTTATATACTACATTCATCAAAACATATCTATTGTGGCTGCTATTCAATGTTGGCACCGACGATTTGAAAATAAGCGCCCTAACGCCGAGATACCCGTACCCGTGACCCGGGTACGGGTTTTTGCCGGGTACGGGTACGGGTCAGGGTCGTGACACCCGGGGGTATACCCGTGGTGTGCACTACCCGCCCCTAGGGTGTGATCCTCCGAATCCTCCTGTTCGCTATCAGCTTCCGTCGTCGCGAGTGATGACGTTGCTTATTTCTGCCCCGCGCCCCTGTGAGTGAGGCGTGATAAACCCGATTCTCCTGTTCGCATTTCGTTATCACCTTCCGTCGTCGTTTCACGAGGAGCCTCCGCCGTTTTTGAGGATGCTTGGCGACGCTGTATTGCGGCTGGTAAATATAGCATACAGCTCATTTCCATTGCATGTAAGGTTCAACATACCTTACGTCCACTTGTTTGGGCATTGTTTGTGCGCGTGTGGGCAGCCCACCTCTTTGCTTACTTACCAGCTCGAGTGGGTGTCACAACATTCTGCAAAATTAAGTAACGGTGATTTACCTAATCGCACATGAGACTGCGCTCGTCTCTCCTCACTTTGGGGGCACAAGTCATTCACACATTAGGTCTGTAATCATGCATGATTGGTGTTCCTTTTACATACGGACAGGTGCTTGCAATACTATTCCTACAAGGCAATTAGAACATTGAGCAACGTGAGCATCAAAATCTTGAAAACGCCGGGAGGTGGTTGTTAGAGGGCACTTGAAGGACCAATCGAAGGAACGGACGGTATGCAAGGGCAGGTACGAGACTGCGAGTACGGGGGAGAGGACGCAAGCCTGAATACGGCGCGAGCTGTGCACGCCGGTGTAGGCAAGCGCAGGTACGAAGATGAGCGAAGTCAGCAACGTATTGAGACGCAAAAAAGTAACTACGCACCTGCGTACTTTCACAAACTGCTTCGCATCCACCGTACTCCCCAGTCCTGTCACCATCACCTACAGCGTGCCCGACGCGGCGGCATCACCACGAGCCGAAAGTTGGAACGAAGGCCAGGGCGTGCCATTTTGAGATGCAAATGGCCGTACTGGCGAGCTGAGGACTAAAATGTGGGGATGGGGCTCATACGTATGATCAAATTAGCGTGGCGTAGATAATGGGATGTGTGTATAGCGATCTGAGAGCGCGCCTCCAACGAGTTGACGAGCATGCACGCCATTATTCGTCGTCTACATGTAATGGTGGCGAGTTCAGGCTGGGTGAGTGAAACCAAAGCGGAGCAATAAGTCGGCGAGAGTCGGACTCTGAGTCCTGAGTGAGGAGGCTCAGGAGGCAAAGTACGAAACGGCGATTGCCGGACTTTCAAACCCAGAAAACCGCTTCTTCCCTGATCACTGATCAGTGGGTTCTGAGACTTGAAACAGAAACAGTAGCTGTGCGAAGGCGGAATCATTTACTGACAAGAGAGGGGATGTCTTGGAACAAGAAGTCTAATAACCTGAGTATACATTGTACAATGGAGAGCCGGAGATACGAAAATACATGGGTTGGTTCACAAAATTATATGGATGAGAGTCACTAACGTTTGCGCTTCATGCGGTCCTGACGACGTTGACCGTCCTCTATTGCGTACCGCTCAATAGCCTGCCATGCCCGAGCCCGACTTTGAGCGTGAGCCTGAGCCGGAGTCTGATTCTGAGTCGTGTCAATCCGCTGCATTAACGTACTGTCTCGAGTCGGGCGAGACATCCTCAGCCTGTCCGCCTCCTCATCTTCTTGCTTTCGCTGCTCCCGTTGCCTCGCTCTCTCCTTGGCCATCTCGGCATCAGCTTGACGCCGTTTCTCTGCACGTACTTTTGCATCTCGAGCAGCGAATTGAGCTCGAGTCCAGCAGAAGTCTCGAGTTTGAGTGACGTTGTCGCCCGGCTGCGCGAAGGCAGCAGCTTTGCGAAATAGGTCGAAGCATCGGGGAGGGATAGTTGTTGTAGGTTGGCGACAAATACCGCATAGGGCTCCTTCGGGATGTACAGCGGGCTCCCCAGTGCGGCGCAAGGGAGAGTGGTTGATCGTACGGGAACGAATGTCCTCGCAGCATTTCTCGCAGGATATATGTCCACATGACCATCTGAAAACAACGGAGTGCTGGTATGAGCGGACGTCGCACCTGCATATATCACGAAGGGTACTTACATGCGAGGTGTGGCATTGAAGTCGTAGCAGAAAGGACAACCGTAAAGATCCCGGATGTGACTTCGAAGTTGTTGAAGGTCGTCCTTGAGCCCAGCTATTTCCTGCTGAGAATTTGGAGTGAGGTCATGATATGATCAAGACGTCTTCAAAAATAGGACTCACAGTTTGTTGATCAGTCGAATTGGCTTGGCCCGAGGGGTCAGCAGATATGGCAGATGGCTCGGCGCGCTGACTTTGAGTATCCCAATCATAGGTTGGTAAAGTGCTTTCACGCGAAAGAGTAGGGGGAAATTGAGCCACAGCCTGAGAATGATGTTAGACATGTTATGCGAATAATGCGACACTGAACATACCGATGGACTGTCAGGCAATATTAAATCAAAAGATTCTGCGGAGCCGTTGGCAGGTACAGAAGCTATATTGGACGCAAACTACATGATGAACGTCAGCTGGTAGTTCGTCATATTCAATTCAAGGAATCTTACAACAGCACCGGGCGTAGTGAGAACGGGAGTAAGCCGAGCTGGAACTGAGGGAACGACCGTGGCGTTACGCGCAGCCAGGGAAGACTCAGGGCGAGCTGAAGTGGGATAAGGAAGCCTTGGTGCATCAAAGAAGATCGACGGGGCGGTCCTGGCGTTACGCAGATCCGGGATGGACTCAGAGTATGCCACAGCGCGCGCGGAAGACGGTCGAGGGAGTGCTGGAGCGAGGAATGAGACAGATCCGAAGACATCCCCGGTGTTATGCGTGACCGGGTTGGACGAAACGTGAGTGACTAAAGAAGACGAAGAGGGTTGAGGAAGCCCTGGAGAATCTGGAGTGAGATACTACCCGGAGGAGTCAGTCCCAGGAGCACACTAGCAACAAGAATGATCGTACCGTCTCCACCTGATCCTCCGACTCACCGAAAACCTGAAGGTAGAGCAAACTGCCAGGGCTTAGAGCCCGGCGGCGAGAGGAAGGCCCTGCAGCAGACGTCATGGGCTATGGGCGAATAAGGGTTAGTATGGGATCTTCAGAGCAACAAATATCATCTTACCATCTCCTCCTCATCTTCTGACGAGTTGGGAGAGTTAGGACCGAATACGGCATCCTCGAGCCAATTGCCAGATGAAGGACCTGCGGCAGACGCCATGGACTGCCAAGATGGTCAGACATGGTATCTTCGCAAGGGATAATTGTGAACTTACAGTGGCGTCATTAGTCGAGACACGGCTGGCCCGAGTTCTAGCATTGCGACTGCGACGGTGAGCATAAGTTCTGATCAGGGTGGGTGGCGGGCATGGCGGCGGGCTGGTATGGCGACGAGAAGAGGGTATGTAAGGGCGGTCGTCGCGGTTTTTTCCCTTGCGGGTGTTGACCATGATGACACAAAGAAGGACGAAACAAGACGATTTGTCTGAGGAACGGTCAGGGAGCGCATGACCCATATAAGTACTGAGCAGACAGGGCAAGGGTTTCCAGAGTCCTTTGTGTCTGCTCGTTTATGCTGCAGTGGCCACAAAGGAGCCCGACGTTCAGACAAAGCGAACCCTTACCATCTGGCGATGGCGACATGGTTAGTGAACCACGATGCCCGAACTTCAGACAAAGAGAATTATGACGATGCAGTGATAGTGGGAAGTGATGATGAGATATATGGACGATAATGATAGTGATAGTGATATTCAGGGAATGTGATCGGCATGCGGATAACTCCGAACACGAGGGTGATTTGTGACATGGAATGATTCGGGTGATTAGTGGGATAGAGAGGACGCCACAATATGTTGCAACTGCAATATTTGGCCGGTGTCGCTTCATGGGATTCGAGGCTGACCGGTCACTGACCGGTTGACCCCATGATTCATGGCAACGAAGGAAACACCGGCGCTTGCATGATCCCTCCGTTGTTTCTTCCTCCCCTTTTCACACGCGACTTGCACCTCGATTGCTTGACTCGGTATTCAGTGTGTTGGTCGGAGTTTATTTGGGTAAGCACTGAGCTTCCTTATCATGTGCGAGTGTGTCATGGAAATATACTTCGTGGATGAGCGGGCCGCGCAGCAAATCAGTCCAAGTGTCCGAGAAGTAAGTTGAGTTTACTACATCACATTAAAGCGTCCCAATACTCCCCGCCGAATGTCCATATCTATTGTAACCAAATGAGCTGAGACTGAGCGGTTGAGGGCGCTCAAATATTGTGACTTGGGCAAGGGTCCAGCAGGAAGCGCTCATGAGCCGGCTGACGTCACAACAAGGATTGTCAATTTCATTGGCCGGTCGATCTTGGTACATACATCGTGCGTTTGAGCATTGTTCTCAACGAATTCAGTAGACCATTGTTCTCAACGCATTAGGTACCTCCTTGACGGCCAAAGCCACGCTAATCTTGCCCATTCGGCGACATCTTCGCCACATGCTTGCTAAAAGTCGTACCTGATATTCCCTCGGCGATTTGCATAAAAGCCCAGCAACAACATACCGAGAGAGCACATATCTCATCCAGTTTTTTCTCCACGCCTCCAGCTATGAATTCCAATTTGCACCCTAGCCTCTACTTCCCCGCTCATCTTGAGGTTTTCTCTCCCACACAGAGATCCGTCAACTTCAACGCTATTGACCTCCCTTCCTCCATCGGTCCTTCCCGTACTCCTAGAGTTCAGTCACGTGTTACGCCCTATTTCTCCCCAACTCGCTCAGCAAGACTACCTGTACCCAGTAACGGCTCTGCGCCTGCTTGTCCAGATTCCACTCCTCATGCCGCTGGCCCACAACCCCATCTTGTTCCTGATGTGAACAGCGTCCCCTCCAACCCTCTTATCTACTGCCCCCCTCGTATAACGAGAGATCTCTCAATATCCGACATTTCGGAGAGCGACTCTGACGAGAACCCCATCGTTCCCGCCGTTGTTCCCGCCGTCGTTCCCGCCGTCGTTCCTGCCGTCGTTCAGTCAAGCGATAGTGTCGTTCCAAATCTTATTCGTTCGACCAGGGATGGCATTAGAACCTTGATATCACGACCTGATGGAGAGCTGGGGAGGCCGGGACGTGGCGGTTACAAGTTGCAGGAGATGTTGAAATGGCCTGCTAAGCAGTACAAACTTGTGAACGTAAGTCATCCCAGTCAACGCCTATACGCCGACACTGACACCCCTGTTGAACTTCAGCACTTCATTAAAAACCAGGTCTTGCGCGAGATGGATTGCTCTCAGCCATTTTCGAAGCAGCCTCAGAGCAAGATTGACCTCATTCGGGCGGAGGTGAGTTAGATCTTCTCCCAGTTTTTTATGCATTCATTGACCCATCTCTCAGGCGACAGGCGAATTCAGCTTTCTCGCAAATTATGAGAACGACTGGGCTGTCGATGACTTCATCCGCGGAAGACTCAAGTATCAGAAAGCTGCCGCCAAGAAGGCATTTATCGAACAGGAACTCGCTGAGCATAAAACTGAGCGTCGGTTGCGTCGCAGAGCGGGCGAGGAGTAGCTACCGCAATTGATGATAACTTGTACTCGCTGATGCCGCCTTCCCTTACATAATTATGTGTTCTCTGTTTCCTGAACAGTTGCTCGTCGTCCTCTACGAATCGGTGTGCGGGCCACCACTACAACATTGTGTTTCTCCTTGTCAGCTTTGTTTACTCTTATGTAGTTGCTCCTTGTTAACATTGCTTATATTGATATGACCGTGATGCAACCTCAGATGACCGAAGGTCTGTTGCTGTGGGTCCACCTACGCCTCACAGAAAGCACCGCCACCGCCCGTCGGGCCGTCGGGGCGCGCATGCCCGAGAGTATCGCCGTTTTCCTCTGCACTTGATCCTCCTCGAGGCCTTCTCTTCACTTGATTCTCCTCGAGGCCTCCTCTTCACTGCGCCAGTCCTCCTCGAGGCCTCCTCTTCACTGCGCCAGTCCTCCTCGAGGCCTCCTCTTCACACGCCGCTTTGGGCATGAATTCACCAGCGCAATAGGCGACCGACTTACCTCACAACGTCAGTCAATCACTTGAGCCTCTCGCTTTGTTCTTCTTCCCCTCCCCTTTCTTTCTCTATCGCGGTCGCCACTCATCCTAATTTTCGCATCATGATTGACTCCTTCGTTCCGTGTTTTACCATCCTTGATTGTCACAATCGTCCTCCTCTCACCTCATCACCGTGGCGTGTCGGTCTACGCGTCGAAAGCCGAGCCCTCCTGTTCTCCTCTTATAAGACGAACTCGGACGTGCCATGTTTATCATTCCTCTCAACATCTTCTCTCAACAATTCCTGACCGTCCATTTGCGATTCTTCTCTTCTCTTTGAAACATGAACCGATTCATCCTTGTGAGGCCATCCAACCGATCTGGTCCTCTTCTTATTGGGCCTACACCCGCTTCTGTTAGCGATTCTGCCCCGACTCTTGTAAGTGATTCTTCTTGGTATTATTATGCTACCCCCTTTTTATCATTCCATTGAGCAGGTCAATCAAGATGATCCTCGTACTGTCGCCCCCGCTGGTCGTAGAAACACACATGTCCCCTCGCCTCTCGAGGCTCTTGTACGTACTTTCATATGACCTTTTTGGAGCCCACACTCATGTTAAATCAATCCACTAAACAGACTTCCGTCGAGCTTGAATTTATTCTTTCAGGGGGGACGTCAAGAATGGCCGTAAGTCCCTTCATTCCGTTCCATGAACTGCCTTGACGTGTCCACTTCAAAGGTACCGGAGATCACCTCGACCAGCGACATTATAGCTATCGGTGACAACCTAGTCAATGCACGTAACGGCAGACAGCTCAATGCGGTTGCGGCATCTATGCATGTAAGTGTATGCGGTCGGACTCTTCGAACATCATCTCACTGCGCCTCTCTGTAGGTCCCTCCGGTTCTTCGTCTCTGTGACATCCAGGCCCCTTCGGTAAGTTTGTGACCCATCTGCGCAGGCTCATTTTCTGACGTCGTATGCGAACCAGGCCCCTGAAGCTGCTCCCTCCACAGCTGCCGACGACACACTCATACGCCTCAAGAAGCAGGTGAAGGCCTGCAAGCGCGAACTTATCGCGATTCATACCTGCGGTCTTTGCTGCATGCCCAATGTCAATCCTCGTTCGTAAGTACTTATCTTTCTATGGATACTTGACATCGTCCGACCAGAACATACAGGTACACCTGCCGTCACGTCGCATGTGAGACTTGCATCGAAGGAACTCGTCAGCAGGAACTGGGTTGGTGGTCTAGCCCTGGCGACCATCTCGACGACGCCAGATGTCCCTTTTGTCGTCAGACGAGTGAACGTCCAGTGGTGGAGCATCTGTACAGAGAAAGGGCGAGAATCTTGGTGAAGAGGTTCGGTCTTGAGCCCATGGAACGCGATCCCGGTCTATCCTTCTGCTGGACCCGGGAGGAATTCCAAACGCGCGGTCAACCTGCTAGCGCAGGTCTTCAGAGTCTGACCGTCATGATGGGCTCTATGTATTCCACGGGTGTTCCCTCCCGCACCACTCCCGTTCTCACCACTCGGTTTGAGGTCGCGCTGCTCAATATGTTGACTTCTTCCACGCCTGCGAACGCGAGCACTACAGAGTGAGTAAACTATCTTGGTCATGGACGCGTTGCATGGCTAACATTTCTGCTGTTTGGTCTGAACAGGCGTGCCTGCCGACTCGGGCTTGGGTTCTTGATTGGCATACTCAAGATGTATACCTATGCAGCATTCACTATTCTGATGTTAATATCTCTCATGCAAAACAGGGATTCCTCCCGGTACTAGCGATAGAGAATCATTCCCCCAAACATAATGAGCGCTGAGCTCTGTACCGGTTTCCCTCTCTGTAACGGTTCCCTTTCTGTAACGATTCTAACGGTTTCTCTGCTTGTAACGGTTTCCCACTCTGTATCTTTGTCCCATACATCGGTCTCTAATGAATTGTGAATTCTGCTCCTATATTACTTTTCTTTCAGACTTATCCGAACATGATCACACCGTGTTGAGTTGTAAAGACGCACAAGAGCACCGCAACGATGAATGTAATTGTTTTGTACAATTGATCATATACACAGGAAAGAAACGCAGTAAACAAGACAAAATGGTAGAGTAGGCTAGCCAGTCTTCCTCGGAATATGAAGACGGTTGAGGGAGGAGAGAAGAGTGGGGTGCGCGAAAAAAGTAAACGCGAGGAAGGCGAGGAACAATGCACTGGCTGAAGGACGTGACGAAAACGTCGCTTTCGCCAGTTGTCCCCGTACATCGTCTTTGGCGTACTGGGTGCATCATGAACGCTGTAGTCCGCATACTAGTGTATTGTGGTCATCCGAGTTGTCCCGGATGCGCCGCCGTCATTCCGTGTCGTCGTGTTGTTTCGGATGTGTCGCGGTTCAGGACGAGTCGCTGCCGTCGTCTGTATGCGTAGTCATCGTCCCGAGTCGTCCGTGTCGCAATGTGTTGTCCTCCGTATCCGTACGCTCCGCCCGGGCATTCATCGGTGATGCGGTCAGTTCAGATTGGAGGGAGGCCGTCCGGGGAGGAAGGAGGGACACAGAAGACAATAACATCAGCGGGCATGCGGACATATGAAAAGCATAAGCTAGAGATGCTTGCCTCTGATATCCAACGCAATAGTGTCGAGCCAATTGAGAACTAAGTCAGGGCTAAACGAAATATTGAGTAGCCGTTATGTCATATCATAGACGAGCACTTACTGACGAGGGCAAGAGACTGACCACGGAAGGGGATGAGAGTGAGCAGGTGCCGTGGGCGGGAGCTTGTGCACACCGGCTGGTCTATGCAAAGGTAACACGGTGTCGCCGATCGAGCAGGAGTCAGGAGGAGGAGCGACCGACGCCTTTTTGAGTTGTGTTTGAACAGGAGACATATTTACCTGCACGTAATCGACGGGCATTATGATGGGACTTGCCGACACACTTCGGGCTTTTCGAGCTCTCAGGCCTCAGCGGAATCGCGTTCCAAGTTCCAACAATGGCTCAGGCAGAGGTAGGAAGCGAGGGATGGAGCTTTAGAAATTACGGGCGGCGGGCAGCGGTACGTACCGTGTGTTTTGTCACACATTTGTTGACAATCCCATTCTCCATCCTCAGCTACAACATGCGAGAGTGATCGCATTCGCCGTTGGGAGTCCGGTAACGACGACGACAATAGGAACGTCGACGACACGTGGGGACACCGGATATGATGGCGCGATGACGGCATGCATACACTGCAGGACGTCGCCCGTTCAGTAGCACGCCTCCCTCTCATACTAGGCAGTCATCCTGATTAAGTCGGTGTCACCGTAGTCGACGCTATAGGTAAGCTATGCACTGGTTTTTTAAGGGGGCACACAGGGCAACACATACTGATTGCATCCCGTCACAACAGGTTCAGTGCAGGAAGTCGGAGACTCTGTATCCTGAGAGGGGCAGGGCGGGTCCCAGGCGCCAAACGTCATTGGCGGGGTTCCCATCCTGCCCCTACTTATACAGCGACCTTATCGCATTTTCAGATCTCCAACCCCTGCTATTTCGGGTAGTACGCCCTCCTCCGACCGGTCGCAATACTGGTTACTGAAATGTGGTTACTCCTACATCGCGAAGCGCTCATGTATGTACGCTTGCCAACCTTCATCCTCATCCCGCTCTCACCTACCCTACTGCAGAGCATATCATTCCATGACTTTAGGAATACAGGTAAAACGTGAGAGGAGTCATTGTGATACCCATATGTCGTCTGGGATGCCCGACTCGGACTGTTAGCGGTTCCAGCCTGTCAGACCCGTCCGGCCGGAAGAGAATGCAGAGGGAAGGCAGCTTTCTGGTAGGAAGGCGGTATGAGCATCAGGAGCAGCCAAAACTGAACGACGTTGCTTCTAGAGTCGAGACTCGAATACTCGTAGTCCAAGAATTGTGCCGTGTCGTGCGCACCGGGTAGCACCGAACTTCGATCAGGCCGGCTAGCACACCAACCAACCTGAACGTCATCCTCAGAATGCGCTGAGACGGGGATGACTGGCACATACAGTATCCTAGCATGACTGTGAGTATTATGGCAGACACCAGCACCCTGAATGCGCCGACGTCTGCTCGTTCGCAAAGTCAGTAGTGCTTACAGTTATGATGTTGACATTAGGCGCTTTCATCAGTTTTCATCGGACCCCTCCCGCGTGTTCGTTGTGGTTAGCTGTCTCTTTTGTCCCACTTCGCCCTCTTCTTGAAATCCTCATTATGTCTGACAAACAATATTACAAACTGGTTGCGACCTTCGATGGACCGAAGGATGCCGTATTGCAAGTCGCGTTCTCGTCTTTGGGTGCATATGTTGCTGCTACAGGTAAGTTGCCACTCATCTGGTCATTGCGTGATGTTGAATCTGCCATAGGCTATAAGGGTGTTGACGTCTGGAACATGTCTACCCAGACTACTGTTACTATTGACATTCCGGACGCCGATCTTAACCAAGCATATACGACTTGCACTTGGCTTTATTTCACCAAAGCCTGTCGACACGTCTTGATACTTGGAAGGATTGATGGTGCTGTTTTGGCCTGGGATCTCAATGTGGTCGATGGGAAAGAGGTGCGTGACGAAATTACTTAGCCTTTTCAGCTAGCATTCTCAGGGTTGATATCGGGCTAGGTCTTACGTTCTGTTCGTCCGCCTGCTCCCAATACTCCTACGATTGGTCATGAAGGCGCGGTCATCTCTCTTGACGTTGGATCGGCAGACATATTGGAAGGCCGCAGAGGCCGTGTAGCCGCAAGCTTCATGGACAAGAGCATCATAGTCTGGGCAATGAGTCCGAATGGCGGCTTCAAACTTCTCTGGAAATCAGAAGAAATAACGTATGTCCCAAAGGTCGTTCGCTTCAGCGGAGAAAGGAAGGTCTGGGTATTCGCAACAACTGGTGGGACTATGTACGTTCCAATTCTTATCTCGGATACTCCTTATGCTAACGACGCGTTACTATAGCACCACCCTTCATAGCGAGAAGGGCACAGTTTCGCTGGTGCAGAATAGCGGGCTTGAGCTAGTGTGAGTATGTGTCCTGCCAGATATCCATATCTATTGAAATTATATTTCAAGGACTGCTGTTGCCGTCGACCCCGAAAACGACTGCTTCGCAGTGGGTATTGGCGGCAGGGGCTTTGAACTATGGTCGTTAGGCGCCCTCGAGAAAACTCGTCGTTTCGTGGACCCGATTGATCCTAATGTCTTCTTTCCAAAGCAAGTGGTGTTCACCGAGGATGGCGAAGGAGTGCTCACTGGCACTGATCATGGCTGCGGTATCTTGTACGACCGTGAGACGACGACGATCCTACAGACGTTTCCGTACTCAAAACCCACTAGTTTAGTCCTAGTGGTTGCTGTGAGTGCGGTCGGACTTTCACACAGATCACTTACTGATGATATCGTACAGGCCACCACGACCGGAGATTGCAATTATGTGGCAATAGCTGGTTCTGTTGCGCAACAACCTAACCAGGTATTAGTCTGGCAGAAGATACAACCCTCAACACCAAATCTTGAAGACACCTATGATACCAAGAAATTCTACATTCTGAGAATCCCCAGAGGAATGGCCAAGCTCGTGGTCGTCATTGCGACGTTGGCGATAGCAGTGCTGTCAGTTGCTTTTTATCGCCCGTTTGAAAATACGGACATGCCTCAGGTACAGATCCCTTTCCATCTCGGGACTTCTCTCTGACGATATTCATACAGTTCGGACCGCTGGTCCACGGACTCTTGGATGGCGTGGGACTCACCCGTGAGAAGCATGTTTCCGGTGATGACATTCGCCAACAGTCTCCTCTCTCTTCCACGCCCCGTTCAGATCCAGCATGGCAAGCCGATCAGGTCTTATCTTTTGGATCCTCACGAGAGCTGGTTGATCGTGTGCCCATGCGTATTGAACGCGAGAACGCCCATCCGTCGAAGGACGCGGATTCTTCTATAGTAGATGTCGGCAAGCGCCGCGTGACCCGTCAGGAGGAGGTTTGGATCATTGGAGACGAGTGAAGCGAATGTAGGCATTTGAAAGACACCGTTTGTTTCAGATTTTGTTTGAGTGTATGTAGTAGTATGGTCTCGACGTTGTAATATATTCTGGAAGCTACTCTATTCTGACAAGTGGTCGGATACTACATTACACAGACGATTCGATGGCAGCCAAGAGCCCCTTCAGCATCAGAGTCAGATCTTCCGCTGCGAGCCTCCACCCATCGCGCAGAGCATCCCTCTCGTCTTGAGGACATGCATTGATCGACATGGCCCACCACTTGAGACATATCATCAACCCGTACCATCCGTGTGTGCCGGATTTGCGCAATGAAAGCCAACGTTCCCCGTAAGATTCAATCCGGGCGGGGCGCCCCTCCATCACGCCCCTCCAACTAGGCTGCAAAGCACACCACCAGATCCAAAACTTCTTCTCTATAACCGAGACGAAGTTGGGAAGAAGTGCTGGCTCCCTTCCATCCTTGTACCATCGTTTGAGTTCACAGGGCATGGCTTTCTGGTTCAATCGTACACCCCGATATCCTAGGAGAACCTCTAGCTCGAACCATCTTGCTAAGAGACCCGAGTATTCATGACACTCGACCTGAACATTGAGGTAGATGACAGCTTCCGCAAACCACTTCTTCGTACTTCCAGATGATGGCGGAATGGGAAGGGCCTTGGGACAGAAACGAACGATCAGACGTTGCCAATTATATTGAAAAGCTACTGCTACCTTATCCGTCACCTCTAGGTCATGTTGTCCTTTGTTGGAATCCGCGGATTCTAAAGGTCGTGCGGCCTGCGTATCGACCTGGTGAGACCGGTAGGTTAGATTGTGATACAAGAATCGTGGAAATGTCGTCACCTTATCTGGCACTTTGGGACTGGAGACTGTCCCAGACGCAGTAGCCTGCGACGGGTTGCTCCCGAGGATGAGAGGGTTCGACTTTTCCAAGAGTTCGGTGTTCTGCCTCTTGAGTTCTGTATTGTGACGTTCAAGTGACATGTTCGTGGCTTGAGCAGCTTGCAACTTGCGATGAATCTCGTCGGTTCTGCTCTGGATAGCCTCCTTTTCCGCATTGTTCATATCCGTCTGTTGATACTTATCTGACATATGAGGCAAGGGTCATGTTTAGAAGTATTTACAACTCACAAACGAACGTCCTAGCCTGCCTTTCCACCTCTCTACATCCGCTTCTAGCTCCTTTATTCGTGCACGGAGAGTTACGGCTTCGCTCTGAGAAGCGGTCATGCAGCTATCATGGGGCGTAGTTGCTGTGTCGGACGGAAGGATCGACGGGGAACGCTGTCCCGCTTCAAGCTCTTGGACGCGTACGCGAAGAATCGCGACCTCTTTCTGGAGTTCGTCGTATGTCTTGGGATGAGCATCCGTCGATGGGTCTATGCGATATCGCTATGACAAGATATATGAGAGATGCAACGGGTAGTCAGACATATATATTTCTACCTTATGCTGAGGACGACCGCCTTCAGGCTCGTCTGGCACTGTCCGTTTTCGGTCTGACTCCATGACATGTACGGTGTCGAATATAGCGGCCGCAGGCTTATGTGCAAGCTGGCGGGGGAGGGGAGATGGTGCTGACGATCGAAGGGCGGCGGTATTCCTCCGATGCAAGCTCTGCTTTTGAAAGCTCGGACTGGGGTAGGCCACACTGATGGGGACAACAATGTGAGCATGGCGAGTTGGTATTAATAGTGGATATTGGCACTCACCCGTAAACATTTCTACTGTTGTCAGGGATGCACAATGGGACACAGACTTGCCAGAGATCTGGAAGTAAAGCGTCTTTTCAGATTGTGAGATTGGCTGATCGGACTCGGAGCGCTGGGCGTATGGGCGGCTAGTCGGTCATCATCCGAATGCGCCCCGGGGCCGTCCCTGATCCCGACAACTGTCTCCTCGCTCTCTTCTCTCTAGAGTCTCTTCCTCTTCGCTCACGTATTTGCGTCCCCCACTGACACAATATCGACATGATGCTCTGGGATATTTGTGATGCCTATTGCCTCACCGTTTGCGATCAAAGGGACTTTGGTATGGTGATGGTAAGTGCCAATGCCCTTTATTCCGTGCCACTGGAGGTCCCTTTCTTCTCCCTCCTCTTCCCCTCTTCTCCTTCGTCAACGTCGTATCCCAGTTCCTCCCCCGTTGTTTTCCCGTTCCTCTCTCATCGTGACTCATTCGTAATTCTCTCACATTATCAAGCAGCCATGGAACATATCGGCACGCCTGAAAGCATACTCGCGGTGGAGAGATCCACGATGCTTGTTCAAGTGTGTCAGTCTCTAATCAGGCTCAGATTTATTGACGAACAGCTATCGTGCAGCAACAATCTGCTCACGCCGAGGCATCGCTGATTTTCAATCAACTGCTCATCGAAGAGCTCACCACAAAGCTAGAGCGCGCCACTGAACACGCCAGGCGAACGGAGTCAGACGCTATTCAGAAGCAATTCGAGATAGCATTGGCATCGGCTGCTCTGCATACTGCTATGGATACATTGGCTTTGAAACAGCAGAGGGTTCAAGACGTTCTTGCCAAGATCACCGACGTGCAGGTCCGTGTTGGTTCCATCTCTTTGTGCCCTCATGCTTACACACATGTTAGATCTTGTACGTTCGGTTTGAGAATGAAGTGCAGAAGTTGGACGCTTCTTTCTCTGTTGTTGCGAGCAGCCTCATCAAGAACATGAAAAGTCCAAAGAGAGCTCTGCGTCTCGCTAAGGTGCGTTCAATCCATCGTGGGCTGGAGTTCTCTAAATGACCAGTTACCTTCGCAGGTCACGCTTGGCGAGTATAAGAAGGAGCAAGAGGCTATAACGGTAAGGTGATTCATTATTGATGGTAGATATCCGCTCACTTTCTACCGTAACAATGTAGGCCACTGCGCAAACCGAAACATCAGAGCTTGCTACGATGCTGCTACCGGTCAACCCTCAGCTTCCAGCTGGAGACTCAGTGCCTTCTAGAGCCTCCAAGCGTGCGAGATCTTCGTCGTTCCAAGTAAGTGTATTAATTCCGCTAGAATTTGGCAATGATTGACTTCTCATCAGGACGGTAATGTCTACACCGCCAAGAAAGCCAAGCTTGACGACTCTCGTCTTCTCAACTTTCATCGACGACTTCTGCGAACGATGTGATTTGGGTGATGTACTAGGGGTGATGTACTTGTATGATACCCAAGCCGTGTTGTAATAATCATAATCTTTGTACTACCGACTATATGATAGGAAGGACTGGTGAGGTTGTTGTACCAAGTCCGTCCATTTATTTGAATTCGCTTCGCACCGTCAACTTCGCCCGACTGCCCTCCCCTCGGACACCTAGGATTACCTAATACCCCGTCATCTTGCCCGAAGCTTGGTCTTGAAGGGTCTGCTCGTACATTTGTCGGCCTCGCGTTATGTTTGTCTGCATATACTACTCCGTGAGTCTCAGTCGAATGAAGGATCAAGAACGGTCTTGTATGTACTTATAGTCGATGGAGCGCCGAGTCTAGGTTAGTCACCGACGGACGTTATTTCAGAGGTGCTGAGACATTTTGGAGTGTACCTTTCCAGCTTTCAGACTAAACATCTGGTAGCTGCTGCACCAATAACCACCCCTGCTCCACCACCGCATGAGAGTACGTGAGCTGAGGGATGACAGAATCAGTACGACCATGATCTCCCGCTCAGCCCGAGTGGCAAGCCTCATGTCCGAATGATGGTCATGCTCCGATTCCGCCGAACGCTTTCAGTTTTATACACTCAACCAAGCAAGAAACACAGCTCAGGTTCTAGTCAGGTATGTTATCTATCTTATGTTCTATGTGACGCATACCTTCACCACACATGCTTCACGCTGATACCTTGTGGCAGTATCTGAGTCGGAGTCCTGCCAGTACCAGCTACGCCACTCATTTAATTGCAATTTGTGACGATGGAAACCGAACCAGAAGGTATACCTTCATCCTTATCTCGCAAACAGGTAGCATGAGTGTCTTATAAAATGGGTTTTGTCGTTTACTGATGATTTAATTCGACTGCCCTCCTATTAGGGCACGATTCGGAAACGGTCGTTGACTCCACCTACCGGCGATGGATCATCGTCGACTTTGAAGGATTCCTCACAAGTAAGGATTCTGCACGTTTCAGAGGTTTTGTAGTTTACTGACTCTCTCCCAATCAACGCGTAGCCTTCATCTGACCCGGGCCCTGATCCCACTGGCCCTGCGGTCAAAGTTCGAGTAGTTCAGCAACCAAAACTTGCCACGCGGAAGACTTTTGCGCAGTTTGAGGTAAGCGTGCATTGTATGCACACAAAATGTTGTCAATGCAGTGATAACGTTCCCTATTTGTTTCAGGTAGATCTCCAGAAATCGCAGGAAACGATCGGCGCACTACATAAGGACCTACTTGTATCACAGGAAACGATAAGTAAACTGGAGGCGGATTTCCGTCAGTCACAAGCTCTGGTAGCTGACCAACACAATACTGAGAACGAACGTTGTCGACAACTCGACCGAAAGAACCAGGTTAGATGTTCTTCTTTGTTGTATAAATGATCATCGTCCTCAGCCTGACTTTGTTGTCACACATAGGAGTTGACAAAGGCAAGATATCATCTCGGTAAATAGTAGATACAGACTACACGTCTAACATGTCCTCCAACAGCTCAACACATCACACGAGGAAAATTTTCGGACGTTGAAACATCAATTTGAGTTGGCCCAGAAAGAACAACTTCGTGAAAAGGTGAGGATCTTTGAGCTCCACATTCGGACGATGTTCATTAGTGTTCCCCTCAGGAGGACGCGGAACAGCAACTGAGCGATCTCAACTACACAATCTCCAATCTGAAGGTGTGTACTCCGTCATCATCTCTTTGGCAGTACTCTGACGGTCACTATTAGAACAGTTGTAACACATTGCGCCAAAATAACGAAGATTTGCAAGCTGGATACGAACAGCTGAAGGCTAGTACAGTCTATTCGAATGAGCCGTCCTTATATCTGATACGGAAATGTTATCAATCAGCAGCAGGGAAAATACGAGACGACAAACGAAGTGAACCTACTCCAGGCTCAAGCTTCTCGACAAGAGCAACATCAAAAAGCGTTGGAAGACCTGCTTCAAGACCAACTACGGACGGCGAATTCTCTACGCGACACGCACCTCAAAACCATAGAGCGCCTCAGTTTGCGTGTCGAAGAGATGAATGTGAGCATAATTCTACGTCTTGGATCGTTCAAAATCTTATCGCCTTTCAACGATCAGGTTGAACATGCCAAACTCCAATCGGAGTACAGCAATCTGCACGAAGCACATCGAATGAGTATTGAGGAAATTGTGGCTCTCGAAACCGAAGGAAATCAATCGTTGGTGAGTCTCACATACATATGCACAAGATGGCCTCTCAAGCAGCAGCTATACTTCAAGGGTAACATCGTAAAACTCGAGGTCAGTTTATTTCACTTTGCAGCACATCATTTTTTCCCACATAAGCGCAGGACAACCTCCGTGATCTCATGAAAAGCGTGAGGACGGAGGCAAATCTATACGTCGCTTCAAGTCAGATAGACACTAATGAGATCGAAGCCGAGGACATGGTACGTTCGAACAAGAACCAGCGCATTTCTTACTTAGTGACGCGTATCCTAGGGATTCGTCGAGTTGATGAGCAGAATACAGCAGTATATGACTGCATCATTCCAAAGTATGCAGGAGAAGATGGACCAAGCACATGTATGTCCTATAAAATCATCTCAATGTATGTCATGCCTCGGACCTAACAGCTTGCAGCTGAAGATCAAAGACAAGGACGACGAAATATCGCAGCTTAAGAATGAGAATCAGACTTCCGAGGTGCGCGTGTCATCGGTGTTGCATGACACAGATTCATTAATGCATTGACAGAACGCTGCTGCGTCCACTTCAAGCACGATCAGCTCGGAATTAGATAGGGCCCGGGAGGAGATTGCACGTCTTCAAGGCGTTTCGTCGACTGCTAGTGCCACTATAGATAAGAAGACTAAACAACTGGAGAGTATTCGGGACGAGATGACCAAGCTCAAGGTATGTCCTGAGTACACTGTGTTCCACGTACTTGTTTTCAACTTGAATGGATACAGAGGGATCATACTAAAGAGATCATATCCGCAATCGAAGCGAAGACGACGGCTCAAGATGAGTTGGCGAAGCAAAAGGTGGGTTGCATATATTCGACCATAACGTTTGAATAGTAATCCCGGATCCGTCCAATAGCAAGATCGTTTGAAGGAGAAGACTCAGGCAGTGGAGGCGAAGGCGTCAGTGACAAAGAAATATAACGCGTTGCTGGATCAGAAGACAGCCGTCGAGGTATGTACGAAAATGTTGAATAAGTAAGGGGACGAGGCACTGAATACAGCTTTTAGGCAAAGATTGTCGAGCAGAACACCGAGATCACTCGTCTTCAGAGCGAGAAGACAGTCAGTAAAATATCATTTCTACGATTCGTCTCGACTCACAACTTGTATATGAAATCAATTGAAGACACACACGATCCGGTCGGAGCTGCAAGCCGCAAAGAACGAGGCGGAACGGGTTCAGGCCCTCTTGGACGCGTCTTCTGCAGAGAAGACGAGGGCAGAAGAGGATGCTAAAGCAGCGAGAGACGAGCTCGAGGTACGTCGAGTCGAGTTACATCTATTATATGGCCGCAGTACGCTCATACATGATTCCGCAGGCGAGGATCTCCACCCTCCAGAATGACATTAATCGCCTCAAGGCCGCTGAGCGTTCAATGAAGGTAAATAGAGTATCCCCTCCCAACGTATGCTGCTTACCCATCGTTGTCGATGAATAGGAGATCCAGGCCAATCTGGACAAAGCGTTACAGGAGAAGAGCCATATCAGTGGTCTCTTGGAAGGCCTGAAGGAATCTGACAAGACACAGGAGAGCAAGATGACCACTTTGCGGACCGAACTTGCAGCTTCGCAGGTAGGTCTTAAAGCAGTGTATTCTAGCTCCGTGACCTCACTTCCTTCTTATATCTGAAATAGGCGAACCACGTTACGATTTCAGCTGCCAGGGATGACGCTGTGGCGAAGGTGACAGCTCTGAAGGTGCGTGTCACCATGTGCGCGGACTAGGCCTTTTGCTCACATTTCGCAGACGGAGATCAGTCAACAGGCCGCCGAGATCACTCGTCTGGATACTGAGAAGGGGACGAGAAACGTGAGTCTCCTGGGCTCGTATCTTGTGCAACTGACTAATGATTTGCGGAAGGACGCGCTCCGGTCGGAGCTGCAAGCCGCAAAGAACGAGGCGGAACGGGTTCAGGCCCTCTTGGACGTGTCCTCTGCAGAGAAGACGAGGGCAGAAGAGGATGCTAAAGCAGCGAGAGACGAGCTCGAGGTACGTCGAGTTACATCTATTATATGGCCGCAGTACGCTCATACATGATTCCGCAGGCGAGGATCTCCACCCTCCAGAATGACATTAATCGCCTCAAGGCCGCTGAGCGTTCAATGAAGGTAAATAGAGTATCCCCTCCCAACGTATGCTGCTTACCCATCGTTGTCGATGAATAGGAGATCCAGGCCAATCTGGACAAAGTGTTACAGGAGAAGAGCCATATCAGTGGTCTCTTGGAAGGCCTGAAGGAATCTGACAAGACACAGGAGAGCAAGATGACCACTTTGCGGACCGAACTTGCAGCTTCGCAGGTGGGTTTTGAAGCAGTGTACTGTAGTACCATGACCTCACCTCCTTCCTACATCTGAAATAGGCCAAACAAATCACGATTTCAGCTGCCAGAGATGACGCCCTGCTGAAGGTGACAGCTCTGAAGGTGCGTGTCACCATGTGCGCGGACAAGGCCTTTTGCTCACATTCTGCAGGCGGAGATTACTCAACGTGCTGTGGAGAAAAGGACAAGTGAGGTAAGTCACCTCGTACGCCTCCGTGATTTTGCTTCCCTTATCGGTGCTTCGTTCAGGACACGGCCTCCGAAACGCTTCGAACGCAGAATCAAAGTGCATCCGAACAGGCGGCACGTCTGCAAGGTCTACTTGACGCCTCCCAAATGAAAGAAATGCAGGCCGTGGAGAAATTCGAGGCTTTGTATGATGTGACCATTCAGCTCGAGGTGTGTTCAAATCGCGATGCGCTCCCTTTCTGCACGGTTTTCATCATCATTTTTCAATCATACAGGCCGACGTCCTTGCGAAAACCAATGCAATCTCATGTCTCCAGGAAGAAAAGGTGATTTTACGTGGTACATTGCGATTTTTGAAACATTTATCATTATTGTTTTGTCTCAGTCGAACGCATTCACGCTTGCGCAGGAGGAGATTACTAAATGGAAGGAAGCGAGTAACAACGCTGGTACACAAGGCATCTTGTTGCAAGAATTAGTCAAGGACTTAACGTCTGAGAAGGTACTACATCTCATACGCTTTGTGCCCTTGTTTATTGACGTAGCAATCATCCAGGAATCTCTGTCCACACAACTCATCGAGATGACTTCACAGAGAAAAGATGTAGAGCAGCAACTTGCTTCCACCAAGGCTGAGCTATCCATTGCGGCAGAGTCGGATACCCGCCGCACGATGGAGATAGGTGCCATTCAGGTAATCATGTCTCGCATACACCACCTTTCGAACCGTCGCCGATGGTACTTTGTTCTCAGACGCAGTTGATGAGTAAAGAATCCGAAGTCGCTAAACTACAGCATCTGGTGGACCAGCTGAAGGTAATTCATTCTGTACTACTGCTCTCGTTGGTTCACTGACTGTGAGTCCGAGCAGAAAAGTACAACCCTCTCCTCCATCGGCGAGTTTTCGGCAACTGTCGGGCGTCAAATGCTGAGCGCACTTGCCAGAAGTCGTGGACCAATTTCTGTTGATTACGCCGCCGAGGTGGAGGCTATAAATCAACGACGAGTCAGCAAATATATTCTCGGTTCCGCTATCTCTGCACCTGCGATCTCGCCAGCGACATCACCATACCCCACACCGTACCGTAAACGGGGTAAGAAATCTCGAAGGGCCCGAGGCAACCACTATTCGGAGGAATCTTCTGACACCGAGGACCACGGACGGACAGGTGCTGCGCCGTCTTCATCTCAACCTGCTCCGGTGTGTCCTATTCTGTCTTACTGTAATTTGTCATTATACTCACTACATCTTAGGGCACAAGTCAGAGCAGTGCCATCCGAATTGACTCCGGGTCGAATGGTCCAGGCACATCCATGCCCAGTACGAGTCAGCGCTCGCAAGAGAGCGCAAGCGCTGCCGGTGATAAGGGTAAAGAACGGGAAAGCGGTCCTTCTTATAACTTAACACCCGGTGGGAATCCTGCCAACACCTCTCGACCTCCCCCACAGCATGATAGCTCGCTTCCAGACGTCATATTGCACTTGCCGAAAACTCAGGAATATTTCCGGCGAGCGGGAACCCAACAGACCTACGCCCGAAACGTCTGCCAGAGAAATCGTGATGTAAGTAGTTGTATCTTGATCTGTAGGAGCATTTTTCTGATGAATTTTGAAGACTCTTGTTCGCCTAGCTCTCTATGAGTCTCTGGGCCTGATAAACCTCAAGGATGCGTATACGCTTTCGAGCGCCAGTGCTGAACTTCTTGAGGCATACGATCGGGACTCCACGCACAACGGTCCAATATTGAAGGACGCACGGCTCGATCTAAGACAAATGACCACTGATCTGCTGCAGAAGTCGTCATGGAATCAAGCTTATCAGTCCAGATTGGCGCAGGCGGTGGAGTATTTGGCCTCTACCTACACAGATCGCCGTTTCGGGAAGGGAACCTGTGACTGGGTGGGCCTTGTTGGATGCCGACTGTACACCGTTTATCTCAAAATAACGAAGTTGCAACCCAGAGAGGGTGAGGACGACCTTTCTGTTGTCGCTCGTATCTCTAGGGACGAGGCGGCCAAGAACAAGAGGGATATAGTGAACGTCGGAAGGCACCACGTAAGTAAACGTGTCTTAATTCACGGCAGTTTTGATCTCTGAACGATGTCATTCAGAAATTGAAGAGACGTCTCGACTCCGCTTGCATCAAAGCTGACGAGTGCCGGGCTAACGGCGACCCAGACGGCGAGGAATTCTTCCATCATGCAATGGAAGTCGTCGACCGCTTGGGTGTAGATGGTATGTCTGAAGAAGAATCCGGTATGGCTGAGGTCACGGTGTCGGGCATGACACTGCCATCCAGGTCGATCAAGAAGGTCAAGAAACTGGAATGGAGAAGTGAAGCTGCGGGAAAGATACTCCACACAATCGACGAACTCAGGGATGCGTCTGAGCGTCCGTTCGGGCAGAGAGGAAGGAACGCGTTCGTAAGAGTTCCGCATCCCCAGCCTTCACAGCGACCACCGCCTAAAGGCCTTACCGTGGTCATGTACGATGCGGATTGGATCTCCCGGTTGAGAGAGCATGAGGTCGAAAGGCTTCAATTGTCGGACGAAGACTTCGTACTTTTTGATATCGGAGAACGGGTCTGATCCTTAGGTACGAGTTAGTTTTCCAAGCTATACCGTGACCAGAGCTGCTCACGCTCTATTCACGTACTAGGAAGTGTCCCTAATGCTTGTCATCATTGCATTGCACCCCTTGAATCTTGGTAATACTTCTAACACATTCCATAATGAACTCGTAGAATCCGTAGAATACACGTGTGTGTTTCTGAAGTCGCGACAAGGACGAATACCTCCGGCTGAGGGGGATACTGGAGGAGTTGATGCGTGTTGGCTGATACCATAACGATGGGATACGAGTCCGTCGTTTATAAGGGTAATAATATTTGAGAAATATCGAGGTTATCAAGTTGTACACTGCATATACCATTTACATGTGAGAGTTGAGGACTTCGAATACAAGCACTTGCACATGCCAGTGCCAGAGTGTGCTGCGCCGCGGCCCCGATGCTCTGGCTGTAGCTAAACAAATGTTGAATTCAAGTCAGCCTCCAGTCTCAGAGACAAGTGCACCTTCAATGCATGACTTCCCAACTCTTGGTGAGAAGTAGATGAACAGGATAGATCTTATTTCACGCAATCCGACTACGAGGGCAGAATGGGGCTGCACGTGCCACAGCCTGAGAAAGAGACGCCGGGAAGCGTCCGAATGTTGAGGTTTGCAATTTGTTTGAGGTCGTCCGTCTCGCCTGTGACACCCACTTCGAGTTGTGTCGCAAAATGCGAGTCCATTCCCCTCCCACTGGCAAGGTATATGCCATGATCTACCCATCCGAACATCGAAGGTGCTTCTGCTGGTCGCAGCAGCGATAAGAGGCCCATGGAAATCCAGATAGACTTGCCCATGGAATCTGTCTGTTACGGACCCCGAGGGGGATCATCTGCTCAAGAAGGAAGGCTGACGTTTGTCGGTCTGCCTATATACCCTTGGTATATGTCGATATGACGAGGAAGCTGCATGATCACAGGGAAGGCTTCTCTGCCTCGTCCGAGAGCCGTCGTGACGACGGCTCGAAACTGGAAGGTGAGCAGAAACACATCTAAAGGTTCATCTGTCTACAGATCTCATGCTACCACCAATTCCCAGATGAGCAGATACTTACACAGGCTTGGATCGCCACACGGGCCATGAATATGATGTTTGTCGCGCTGACGACTTTTTGGAGGCATTTGTTGATAATCAAGACCATGCCGACTTCTCCACACCTCTGCCGTATGAGCAGCTCTACTGTGTCAATATCCTCAGTACGAACAAGCAGCAGCTATACGCAGAGGTGCGGTACGGTGCCATCCACACGACTGTGGTGGAATCTGCCGTACCGAAGGGTGTCCGGTTTTTGCCGGAAGAGAGCGGACCGCGGTACACGAGCTTCCCGGAACGCGAAAACCGCTGGGTCCACATAATATTCAGGCGCACAGCATACACGAATGAAGGAGAACGGCTGGGACTGTGTGAGTGAAGGAATGTCGGTGAAGTTACGAGAATCGGGTCAATGAGACACGAGACGGCTTCAAAGCTACATTTCCCAGCTCGGTGCACGTAGGGATAGGTACGTGTATTTTCATGTCCTCAAAAACGACTCACTGACCAGTCGGGGGATATGCAGATGGTTTCCATACATGATACGCTCCATATGATATCTTGTTCAACATTACAACATTACATGTCCGAACCACAAATTCGCGGGGACAGAGCTCTGAAAACCAAGATATGCCCCCCAGAAATCGACGTGTACGTTGTCGCCTTTCACGGGCGATGCCTTGACACTATGCTCGATGGGTATTCATTCATCGTCGATTTGACCGCGGTATGTTTTTGCAGCAACATTCTCCGACGTCTCTCAGTACGCCAACGCTACTTTCCTGCGGCCGGTGTCCTTCCGATTGAACAGCTGCGGTCGACTCGTGGTCGCGCCATCCTCATTCTCTGGACGAGGTTATCACTGGCTGAGCGCGATTATTTGTCCGTATTTTTCCATATTCCCGCCGCTGTCGCCGCCTGACCATTGTACACTGCTCCCCGTCTCCGAATCCGCTCTCAACTTTGCCATAAATTGTGTGTCGCTAACTCGATTTTAACTTATTCTTCGCTGCTCAGCGCTCGCAGCATTCGACAAACATTGTCAAACGTCACCCGCCCTCTTAAATCCCATCCTCCCCATTCTCATCCCTTGCTCCTCACTCACTTCACTCACTTCAACCACTTCCCTCGCACTCTCAATTTCTTCTTTTCTTCAGATGCAGTCTGTACAGAACAAAGGTAAATGAGATCTCTTTAGGCACCTCGAGATACGCTGAATGTTGTCGCGGCAGGACCGACCGCCATGGTCGGCGCCGATCTCACTGGCAACCCATCTTCGACATCGGACAATACGTCGTCGTTCGCCGCGTCTGGAGCTGGAGCCGGAGGCGACGTCGGAGGGAACGTTGAGGGATTGTCGGGGGCGGGAGTCATCAAGACTAAAAGCGGGTGCGGTATAGGTGACCAGGTGAGTCCTCTTCGATTCGTTGGGGACGCGGACGGTAACATACCGCGCCAGCGAGAGGACACCGCGGATGAGACGAGTCCCACAACCGCGACAGACGTCGTCGTCGCCGCGCAGACCGGAGACGAGGCTGAAGACGGGGCCATTGCCACGAGGGAGATTCTTGCTCCGATCGTCGGTGTGATCGGTGAACAGGTACGTCGCATTCTTTTCGTTCGATAACTGGGCGATAACGTCGCGCTCCGTCGTCAGGACGCTGCAGATGAGGTCCAGCTCACGGACGAGACATCCGGATTCGCCATGGACGTTGTCGCCGAAGCCACGGCACGGGCCATCGACGAACTTGAAGACGGATTCACCGCAACGGAGGAAACGTCACCCGAGGAATACAACACAGCTGTATACTGGGACACGGAGGGAATGGGGGCAGCGCAGGTGAGTGGGTTAAGACTGTATTTGATACACGACGCTGACGTTCAGAACGGCAGAATGGTGCGGCGCGAGAGGGTGCCATGCGCGCAGCTGGCTACTCTCAGACGTACCTCGACGGGTTTTTCGCTCGCGATTGAACCGGCATCGCAGGTATGTACTCATTCTCTAGCGGATCTGGTGTTCTACTCATACATATATCATGCAGGTCGAGCTATGGGAGCTTCCTAGACTGTTTTCTTGGTTGAAGATGTTGCTACTGGTCTGTATAGGCTATTTAATAGCTACCGGCCGTGGCATTCGTTGTATTGTACTGAATTTTCTGAAATTCATTGGTGGCCACAGTTTCGTACTCGACTCATGGAGCGCCTACTTCCCGCCTCATGTCCCCGACAAGTCCGAATGTGGTCCACGCGATGTCCCCACATCGGGAATGATGCGTCCTTATTGTATCTCGGCCGAAATACCTCATGTTTTCTTCGCTAACTACTTGAGGTATTCTTTTCAGTATTTCGAGGTTGCTATGTGGTATATTATGTCAGTAACACATGGTGTCTTTGTCTTCGGCTACGTCGCGTTTGTAGAGGTCGCTACATCGAGTCTTTGGGCTCTGATACGCTTTGTATTGTGTTTTGTATTAGCTCAATACTACCTGTTGTATTGTCCTCTGAAGATAAGAACTATTCTTTTGTTTATTTTATCATGTATCGTTTTAATTAGCTATCAGTCGAGACAAAATTTTCTCCGTAGTGACATGCTCCGATGCACTGAAAAATCGTAGGTCAGCTAAAAGGGTCGCAACCGTAGAACAAGAGAGATTAGTAAACCGGTCTCGTTATCGTCATTGACTTCCGCTACCCATGAGGCTAATCCGGCGACAGTCCCTCGAGCCTCGCTGCTTGCGTTGATCATCACACTTGCAAGTTTCTGAGCGTGCGGCGAGTCGGTGAGGCTGTTCATTTGATGTATCTGCAGGATGTCAGTGCGCAGATGTTGGACACAGCTATTGCCTCTGAAACTCACCATCCGTAGAGAGGCCGCTGAACGATGAAATTCAGTGAAAAAAGTCGTTTCGATCTCACCATCTGCATGATTGTTTGTGTTGAAAGACTTCAATACTTTGTTGAGGCGTTCAAATAAGAAGCTCCAAAAGTCATGTAGAGGACCAAAGTCCCGAACACACTCTGCTACGTGGGTTGCGTAGTGGTGATTCGGCTTGATACACTTGGACCCGTACAGCTAATGAAACCAGCAATCAGCAGTTGTGGTGTGAGGACCGCGAATTTTGCTCACAGTGATAAGCTCCGTGCAGTACTCCTGAAGCAGTACATGGGCGCGCTGTACATCAGTATCAATCAAAACATGCTGGGTGAGAATACGAAGCGCTTGCGAAAGCTTCAGAAAATTGGCAGGGTCGTCAGGGTGCATCATGTATGGTTGCTCTTCTTTGGATGTGCCGCTATTTGTCGCATTTGAGTTAGCAATGAGAGGCAATGGGTCAGGAAGAGTGGGTGCCAATGTGGTAACAGGTATTGCACCAGGCTGAGGCACATCGGTGTCCATAGTAGTTGGTCCTACAGAGATGATCATAACACAACCGACGTCAGAGATGGAATCGGTAACACTCACCGTTGGGCTGTGTAGTTCGTGTCTTCTTCGCATTCTGTGCTGTCTTCTTCTTCGCAGCTTCTTGTCTCTTCTTCTTCTTCGCTTCAGCACGTTTCTCGTTCTCGACTCTGATAAGATCGAGACGAGTCTTCCGCCGTGTGCCATTATCGTCTGGAAGACATTCGCGCCATAATTGCGGAACCTGATAGAGGGCATGAGTGAACGTCAGAAGATAAGGTGCGACTCACAATGATAGGGCCGTAGACGATGGCCAGAAGCTTCCATTGATCAGCGGTAAGCGAGCCTCCAGCGGGAATGCCAATATCTTTTGGGAGTTTCCCCAGCTGATATGGCAAAGAGAACTGTGTACATCAAGTCAGCGACGCAGAACATCACATGTAGCGACGGAGATACTCACGTCTGCCAGTAATTCATGGAGCACACGCAGCTCGTGCTTCTCACGCAATATGTTTTGTTGAACCCATATAGCGTAGAAATGATTTTTGACGATACCTGTGAAATAGAATCTTCAGATGTTATACAATGAATACAAGCTTACTCGAACGTACCAAGGAACAAGTTGTGCATCGGATCGATTACTACCTGACGGACAAGATCAAAGTACGGCAGACGCGCCAGCTGGGTATAGCGGGTCGCGTGTGTTTTGACGAATACATTCTGCTGATTGGCCACTGTGAGGTTACGATACCGTTCTCCAAGCTCACGTTGCTCTGCATTGGTGCGTCGTTTGAAGGCTAAGGTTTGCATCCAGGATTTGGGTCAGTATACATCATCATCATTCATGTAGCTGAGACAGGCGGCACTCACCGCCATCCACGAACGCCTGAGGTGTAGGAAGATCGTCTTGTGTGATCCAGCATTTTGTGCATAGGTTTGTGTGACTGTGAGATGCGAAACCTCCAAGTTTGTGCGCAGCAGGTTTGTCACACACTACAGCGACAAGGATAACGCGAACACGTCTGCCTGCTCAAATTTAGCACAACGTGTATTTTCGCAGAGGGAAGGGATGTCACACATGACGTACCTTTCGGATATTTAGGCGTGCATACCAGAATGCCGGTTTTCCAAAGACGTACCAAATCACTCACGATTGGACGAATGTACTGTTGTACCTCATCAGCGGTTTGCTCCTTGGGACCAGGCAAGATGCTTGTTAAGATGAGGTTTGATGTGCGATAGCGCTGCTCCGGTGGAAGATTGACAATAGAAAATGATGTTGGACAAGATGAGTGTGAAGGGGATATGGCCGACCGATGATACGAAAACCTGGACCAACATGAATCAACCCCTGATACGATATCGTATATGGGTGGATGAACTTACCAGTCTACTGCCCAGGCTAGACCGATGCGCAATTCGCTGTCTTCAGCTGAAGGTGTTGTTGGATTGACGGGTGCTGGTCCGACTGGATCGTTTGAGAAGAACGGCTTTCGATCAGGACCCAGGAGCGATTTTGACACGGCGCCATCGAAGATATCTTGATACACGCCGGGCTGTCGTTCTTTCGTTCTCCATTCGTCCATCACGTCCTCGAGACCGGGGATTGCCAGAGTAGCACTGAGCTGAGCTGAGATCGACATGTAGGGGTATTTGAGCCAAGGAATCTTCGAGGAGCGAGCATTTCCCCGGGCGGTCGTTGATGGCTTGAAGAGATCGGTACGACAACGCAAGCACTTGTCGGCTGTATCGTCGGTATCAGAGTAGACATCCTTGCATTTCCTACAAACCACAAGAACTCGGAGGGCTGAGTTTCTGAGACCAAGAGCATGTGTCGCAGATGATAGGTTCACATGAGGAGCTTCAATATGGGGCGCGAGAAGCTGAATCACGAGGAAGAAAGCCCAGAGCAGAACATTGCATGCGACTCTGCTGACTTGACAATGCTGTCGGCACCATAAAACAGCGCCGTAGACCATCAAGAGATGTGGTGGAAGGACAGCGGCATCCAGTGAGTCGTTGGTTGTCTCGAGTGGCTTGTAGAATGGATCCGGCAAGTCCGAGGTGTCACCAGCTGCATCATAGAACAAAGGAATAGCCTGAGTAGGGTCTTCTACCAGTGGCATGTCTGCAATGTGTTCCAGTCCGGCAGCAGAGAGATCCGAGTCAGTGGAAGGAGGGGGCATCGGATTGCCAGTGGGCATCAAGTTAATGTCATCTCCGTCATCATCATCGTCCTCGTCGTCTTCATCGTCGACCAACGGCGGGGGCGCGTCTTCGAGATTCGATGTTGGAGCAGGGAGAAAAATGTCCTGGTCAAGACCTTGTCCTTGAGTAGAGTCTTCAGTCTCAGCAGACATAGCAAGCTCCATCGCACGTTCGTACTCGCGCATCAAGCGACGGTCGTATTCGTTGACTGGTGGGGACGAGTGTGCAATGTAAGATGTGAGAGGCTGGGCATTTGATTCGACGGCGTGGCTGTATTGAGTGTAATGATCTACACAGATGTGCAAAAGTGATGGAGGGTCGAGATGAGGGTGTAAGATGGGAAGGTTGGGATACTCTAGATAAAGATCAGACACAGACATCGTGCCGCGGTCCAGCATCTCTTGCTCGATTGGCTGTGAAGAGGAGGGGCCAGGAATGCACGAGAGGTCTGGCAGTGGATGGATGGTCACATTATTGAGTGAACGCGGTATCGCTCCTGTTGAAGGTCGAGCTGTGGAAGGGATAACACGAGGCTTGACACTACTTGCAGGTCTGTTTCGAAGATCCCTTGCTGCGTGGGAGCGATGGTGCGCGTACGAAATGAGCTTGCCTTTGCAGCCTACTGATCGGCAAAAGCATGCTTTGAGGCCGTTCCCCATGGTTTTACCCGCACTGATGAGAGATGTTAGTCGTCAACAGTGGATATATGCGCGGTTGGACGTACATAAGATGCGATTAAAGCAGAAAACGTAGACGTAGATGCAAGCGGGACGAAGAGCAGGTGGTGGTAGCGTGTAAAGAGATCGTGTGCGTCACACCAAAGTATGTACCGCTTGCCTTATTTGGATGCACACCCATCAACGCCATCCCTTTGAAGGGCAAGCTGCACGCACTAAATGATTTCAGACAAATACATATTCGTTGTTGTTTGTTACAGAAAGAACATGATAATATACAGTTTAAAGAATACTGAGTACTGCTAATGGTGAACAAGAACTTAGTCTAAACATCAGCGGGCGCATTGAGCAAGATCGCAAGACCAGCCGGGTCGACGACGAACAGATGGGACGCATCGAGATGTCCAGTACCCACTTCGCCGTCCGAATTATCCGCATTAGCGGGCGCATTGGTGACGGCGGTGCGAGTGGTGTCGTTGAGTCTGCCAGGGACAAGATGCATGGCGGGGGCAAAATCAAATCCGATGATCTGACACGAGAGAATGCGAGGTTAGTGATGCGCAACTCGAAAGTAAATGTGTACA